>PITA01009544.1:0-77114 GCA_004023965.1 Spilogale gracilis | reverse complement strand
ATCAGGGTGGCAGATTAAAACCATCTTGGCAGAGGAGGCAACTGAGCACTGACTTTGGAGTAAAAACCACAGACCCATTGAGCCAACAGCTCTACTCCGCAGGTGCTTATAGAAATTCACCAAGATTATATAAAGGCTCTTACTGCATGGAAAAAAGATCGAACCAGCGCATGTATCAACTGACATGCCAATGAGGAAATAATAATATGCCCTTAGAATGGAAATCTTCATAGCCTTTTAAAAGAATAAAACCTAAGTTACTGACATAGGAAAAAAGCCTAAATATTAATAAGTGAAGAAAAAAATGAAGCTATATTATATATAATATAATCTCATTATTGCAGAAAGAGCTATACATACTTATATAAATAACACGTACATCTATCAGCGTACGCATTGGAAAAATGTGAATGATTAAACCCCAAAGTTAGTTAACAGTCATCCCCGGGAGGTAAGATTTCTAAGGGACTTCCATTTCTAAGCTAAGTATTGCTATTAAAAACTAGCACACGGGCGCCTGGGTGGCTCAGTCATTAAGCCTCTGCCTTTGGCTCAGGTGGGGTCCCAGGATCAACTGCATGCGGCTCCCTACTCGGCAGGAGGCCTGCTTCTCCCTCTCTCACTCCCTCTGCTTGTGTTCCCTCTCTTGCTGTGTTTCTCTCTGTCAAATAAATAAATAAAATCTTTGGGGAAAAATAAATTAATTAAATGAATAAATAAAAACTAGCACACAAAGCGCCTAGGTGGCTCAGCCGTTAGGCGAACTGCCTTCCACCCAGGTCACAATCCCGGAAATCCCTGGAATTAGTCCCATACCGAACTCCCAGCCCCATGAGGAGTCTGCTTCTCCCTCTGACCTTCTCCCCTCTTATGCTCTCTCCAACTCTCTCTCTCTCTCTCTAATGAATAAATAAAATATTTAAATAATAATAAAAATAAATAAATAAATAATTGATTAATTAATTAATTTAGCACGCAGTAGGGGGCGCCTGGGTGGCTCAGTGGGTTGGGTATCCACCCCTTGATTTCAGCTCAGGTCATGCTCTCGTGATCTTGGGGTCATGAGACGGAGGCCCACACTGGTCTGTGGGCTGGGCATGGAGCCTGCCTTAGATTCCCTCTCTCCCTCTCCTTCTCCCCTCACCACCCCCGCAACATTCGTGAGCCTACAAGAGCTCTCTCTCGCTCCCATTAAAAAAAAAAAAAGCATACAGTAATTTTGTAATAATAATTTGTAAAAACCTATTTTAAATGGAGTTTCTATATTTGCAGAAGTTGGGGGGAAAGTAAAACACAGGGCAGTTCCACATGCTGACCTAGAGGTAAACTTTGCAGCAAAGTGGACTGTTTAGTATGAGTGGGTTCTCTGGCCAAAAATATCTGGCCCACACTGCAGGATTCCCTTTACTTTGTGACACTAGGAAATACATGCCCTCAGTCTCTTCTCCCTAATTCCAAAATCCAAAAAGTTCTAAAAACCCAAAGTTTTTAAAATAAGTTTGGCACAAATTAATTTGGTACAAAAGTTACACCTAAGCCAACATGAGGACTAATTTCTAGGCTTTGCAGATCCCCCTTAGGGAATTTAGGTTTGCTGCGGAAGTATTTTTGTTTGATTATGGGATGCTGCTTTCTGGACTATGGGAAAACTCTGAATTCCAAAATACACCTAGCCCCAAGGGTGTTGGACAGAGGCTGTGCTTGAATCTACTATTGAAGATCTGTTCTATTAGTTAACACCTTCCTTTATTTATTTTTTTTAAAAGATTTTATTTATTTGACAGAGAGAAACACAGCCAGAGAGGGAACACAAGGAGGGAGAGAGGGAGAAGCAGGCCTCCCGCCGAGCAGGCAGCCCGATGTGGGGCTCGATCCCGGGTCTCCAGGATCATGACCTGAGCTGAAGGCAGTCGCTCAACCAACTGAGCCACCCAGGCGTCCCAACACCTTCCTTTAAAAGCCCAAACTCTCCAGAAAGAGTCATTCACGACATATGATAAATTCGGCTCCCTGCTGTCCTCCTAAAACCTAGCTGGCATTGCCTACATGGAGAAAGGGGACAATGGTTCTGGAACATGTGACATTTGGGAGAATGGGGTATACCTGGAGAGGCCCTAAAGAAAGGGAAAGTTCTAGGATACGGGAGACCTGAGAAGGATAGAGAATCTGAGACAAGAGCAAGGCAAACCCTGCCTAATTCAAAATTCAAACCAGAGCCCCAAAAAAACAAACCAGAAACTCACTTCCTCCTCCCACCTGTTCTCCAAGCCCTGTTTCCAGAACCCAAATTGAGGCCCCTACTATTAGTAAATTACTACTTTTAGATGCTATTAAATAGGGGCGCCTGGGTGGCTCAGTCAGTGAAATGTCGCCTTTGGTTCAGGTCATGATCTCAGGGTCCTGGGATCCAGCCCCACTTCGGGCTCCCTGCTCAGCTGGGGTCTACTTCTCCCTCTCCCTCTGCCTCCTCCCCCCAGTTCATGCTCTGTCTCTGTCTTCCAAATAAATAAATAAAATCTTTAAAAAAAAAAGATGCTATTAAATTAAAAGCTTTATAGGTCAGGCTGGTAACCTAACATCATTGTTTTTATGGGAAAATGGGTTTCACATTCCGGATACTCAACTTGCAAACGATCATTAGGAACAGAGAGCTGTCTGTAAATTCCCAGCCAGGGCACAGCCTTTCTGAGGATATTTCACAGGTGGGAAACCCTCCAAGTCAATCCTGGTGCCAGGGGAATGACTACCTTGTAGGAAACACTGCGCAAACACTGATGAACCCTACACACATGCTGCTACCAGAATCTGCAATCCCAAATCAAAGAAAGAAGCCTTCAAACTGGGGGTTGTGATAACTGAGCTCCTCAGGCCTCAGACTCTACCTCTGATAAAGGTGAATGCCTTATGAGTTCACTGTTAAGACGGAAATGTCTAGAGTTTTGGAGATGTTCCCTAAATCCCTCCAAAAGAATAATGTAATATCATTTATCCCTTGAGAACCAACCGTCATGTTCAACCTGTACCATCTTTTGGAAGGACAACAGCCATCAGCGGACTACCCCCATGCCCCGTTTTGCCCACATCATCTATGGAACACACACCGTAACTCTGCGGAGAAGGTTTAACAGCCCCATTTTCAGATATAAGTAAGGCTCAGAGAATGTGATCTGCCAGGCAGAGCCAGGTCTGTACAACTCTAAAATCCAAGGTTTTCATCACTACACTGAGTGAAGTAGTTCTTTCGACTTGTTCCAAAATGTCCTGTTTCAAACTTCAAAGAAGGACCACCTCCCAGCACCTGGTTCTCTCCAGCCATAGATAGCCTCCCTGAGCCTTCATCTCTTTCAGTACATCGGTTCTCTCCCCAGCCACCCCACTTCGGAGACACATTCATCTCACTCAGAATTCTGGTTGGCTTCTACCTCTCACAGACAATATCGGAACTTCTAAGGACACAGGCACAGAAGTTTTGTACTAAATGAAATAAACGTCTGGTTTCAAATGCTGCAAGAGGCCTTACTCAGCTCTTTGTTCATCTATTTGATGGAGGAGGAGGGGAATGCTTTTTTTGATCTTCATAATTTCTCCTTCCTGGGACCTCTCCAGATCCCAAAATGCAAGACAGTTCGAAGGAATATCCGGTGCGTTCAAAACATCAGCTGTGTTTGGCTAACCTATTACCCCAGTCAGAATTTTAAAATTATCTACGGTCAGTCCTTCCTAGCTCGGGTGCCCACGGTAGGGGTCAGCCAACAGCCTTCCCTTCTCCAGGAAATGGGTCTCTATAAGAAGATCCTCTCCCTAGCGCTTCTATCCCAGTTATTTGGGATGAACTAAAGCCAGGCCATAGTGTCAATAAAAGTTACAGAACGTAATGCCAGGGAGAGACTCATCTTGCACAACCAGCCTTTTTAAATTAGTGGTTTACACAACCAAGGGCAGTTTCTCTCAATAAATTTGCAGCCACTGAAACAAACTGCACAGCCCCGCCTCCAAGAGGGAGAGAGGGTAGGTGGATGAGGCGCGGACAGGGTGCGGAGGAGGCTGGAAACCGGGAAGAGGCAGGCCCACAGAGCACCAGCCCTCACCCCCTGAGCAGGGGCTAATAAAGAAGGCCGCCACCAGAAGCACTTTCGCCCCCATCCCTGGCAGCTGCCCCACCAGTTCAAGGGCTGACTTCAGCAAACGCAGCCCAGATGCGGAAAAGGCCTCCCCGTTTGGCCGCGGCGCTGCCCGTTGGGCCCTCGGGCAGCCCAAGCTCCCCAAGTTCAGGTGTGGCGCCCCACCCGCCCCCCTTCGCAGCCCCGGCTTCTTGCCCGCTCCCCAGATCCCCCCAAAACGTCTTCCTCCAGGCCCAGCAGCTTCTGCCACTGGAGTTCCCCCACCTCCCGACCCGCGGAGCCCCCCACACCACACCCCTTCCCCGCTCCCGCTCCGGGCACCGCCCCCGTGCCGCTACCCGACCCCTGCCCTGCCCGGCCCGGCCGGTCCTACCTGGGGGCGACTGCCGCTCGCCCTCAGCCATCTTCCTCCCGCCAGGAGCCGGCCCGGGTGCCTGCAGTCCCTTCTCACCTTTCACCCCCGCACCCTCTCCCTTTCCCCGGCCCCACCGGGCGCTCAGAGCTTTCTGAAAAGAAAGGAGCACCAGCCGTCTATAACCGAAAAACGAGAATTAAAGTCACCCCCGTGAAGACGACCGCCATGCTGGTGCGGGGCACTCAGGGAGCATGCCCAGCAACGGCCGGCTCACCGCTGCGGCGCTCACGGGGAGCCGGCCGCCATGTTGGTGCGGGGCAACTGGGAGCATGCGCGCCAACGGCCGGCTCGCCTCCCTACTCGCCAGCGGCCCGCCCGGCTCCGGGAGCGCGGCAGCCATGCTTGTGCGGGGCGCTCCCCACCTGTCATCTATGACCCTATCCCGAGGCATATTAGAGGGCGTTCCCATATTGACAGGATTGTGTTTTCCTGCCACTCCGAGAGTAGCGCTCAAGGACACCAAACGGACTGAGAGGGGTGCACGCTACCGCCTCCAACAGCTTAGACAGCATTTGGAGGTGGGAGACGGCGAGCTGGACAGCAGCCTTTTTTGCCCCTCTTCCGGGGTTCTACCGCCTTGCGGGGTCTCGCGACCGCTAAGTGCGCCCTCGGCCCCGCCCCCGTCCTGCCCGGCCTGGCGCTGTGGCCCCGCCCCTCGCTCGCGGCTAGCGGCGCGGGCCCGCAACCGGCTGGTGGCCCCGCCCCGAGAATCCTCCTCCCGAGGGTCCCCCGCCCGCCGCCCGCCCGGCCCGGTGGGTGGGCGCCGGGCCGCCTTTGCCGGCCGGCGGCGGTGACTCGGCGACCTTGGCCCGGAGGCTCTAGCGGGGACCCACCAACGGCGGCGGCGGCGGCGGCGGAGGCAGCGGCGCGGACTTTGCCCACTGCCGAGGACCGAGGGGACTGTGTGTCCGCGGGCGGGCCGCAGAGATGTTGGCTTTCGCGGCCAGGACCGTGGTGAGTGCGGCCAGGAACCCAGGCGGGCGGGCCCTGGACGGGGCGGGCGGCCCGAGAGTCGGGCCACACACGCAGCTGCGCCGGAATGGAGAAACAGGCCCGAGAGGCGACGCGGCCCGGTGGCCACTGTCCTGCTCGGCCAACAGCTGCTGGGGCGGACTAACCGTGCTTGACAGAGGAGGAGACTGACACTCAAGGTCAGAGATCCGATCCAACCACACATCGTGTGACTCTGGATTCCAACCACCCGGAAAAGAGAGTGGGTACCCTGGCTTCAGGCAGCACCTCCAGCCTTTGGCCCAGAGCCAAGGGGCCGAGAGCAGTCTCTCCCCGGGTTATTCTAACTCACACACCTGTCGCCTGCTCGGCCTGAACCATGCATGCCCAAGCCAGAGCCACTTCTCCAACCTCATCCAGTTGGTCAGCCTCCTTGGGCTTATCAAATGGCCCCTGGGGAATTTTGTGTGGCCCGAGAAATTCGTGTGGCGGCCTCAAGCTGGGCTCCTTGGAAGGTCCTCTGAACCTGCAGGAAGCAGCAGGAGGCAGCCCTGTACCCTTAGTCTCCCCCAGACCCTTCCCGCCCGCTTGCCCATGTCTACCCCAGAATCCTCCCCACAGGGCAGCAAGCGGTGCTGCCACTCTGAGTTGAGTTCCTTTCATCTCCATTGCAAGCATATCTCTGCTTGTATCTCCTTCTGTCTGTGCCAAGAAGGATATTCAGACACTACCTGGCCCAGAAAGCTGAGAGGACCCATCCGCTGGCCCAGAGGCTCTTCCAGGTCTCCCAGAACCCTAAGGCTCCATGCCACCCTTGCCACTGACACCTGAGTGGCCCCGTCTCACAGACAGCTTCTAGGTCATCCTCCAGGACCTGCTGGGTGGCCCGGTCACTTTACTGCCAGCAAGGAGAGACTTGGCCAGAATCCTCCAGATCTGGTGACTCAAATCGAGCAGAATCCCAAAACCAGCCTCCTTCTACAGTTTATTTTTTAGTGGCCGAAGTCCTTCACTCTTGGCCCCCAGCTGAATGAGCCACAGCTCAAAAGAAGCAGGCTTTGGTGGAAGGGAAGCCCAGCAGGGCTCCAAGAGTCCTGGAGGAAGACGGGATGAGCTCTTAGCAGCTACTGGCCACGTAATGACCCTTTCCCAGCGTCTGCTGCCTTGCACCAACCCCAATGTACAGGATTGATTTCAGGGTTGTGGTGTAACCACATGGGCACGCGGCTTCTGCCTCCAGCCAAGTTTTCCATCATCAAACAGACCTACGCAGATTCCAACAGGTGGATTTTTTAATTCCTCCTGACCCTGGCACCAGGCCCACCCAAAGAGAGGAGAACCCATGCCAGGTTTCCTCGCACTCTGGTGCCTACTACCGGCCCCTTCGCCTGCTCCCTAATGCTCCACTTCTGGCAGCCAGGGGAAATGCCTGCCACAGCCACAACTCGAGATGCCACCACTGCCACGGAAGCCATTGGCACTGCCCCCTCTGGCCCCTCCCCTGAATCTTTGCTCTTGTCTTCTCTTTCCAGCCCTGGCAAGTGGCTGTCTCTTGCTAGGTTCTGCTCACCCACTGGGTAGCACAGTTAGGCTTAGAGGCCCAGCCCAAGGCAGACAGACAGGGCTCAGAACCTCAGTCCTGCCATGGAGGACGGGCAGCAGAAAGAGAAGGTACGGAACGATCCTCTACCACTTGCCTACCCACTGCTGCCCACAGCCCCGGATCTCCTCTCTCTTTCTATCCACCTCCAGAGTCTCCCCGGCTTTCTCTCTGTCACCTCACCTCTCACCCACCTATCAGGCCCTTCAGCTCTTGCTTGCCCCAGCGCTGCCCTGTGCCACCTCTGTCCCCATCCCACAGACAAATAAAAACCAAGGCCTGGCCCTCACCCAAAGGTGCTGTCATCAGCTAGTTCTTTCTGACTTTCTCTTTTTGCCCCTTATTTTCCAGCTTGGTAAGGGTGGGAGAAAAGGAAGTGGGGGCCCCTGGGTGAGACCAATCACTTCACTAATTGCTGGCCTGCCGTTGCGCCAGGGTGAAGAAGGTGGGGCCTGGTTGCATCCAGGCAGGTGAGAGGTCACTGTCAGCTCTGCCACGGCCAGCAGGTGCCATTCATCCTGACTTGGTTCCCAGGAGCCTTACTGGGATCAGTGGCCACACCTCCCGCCCCTCTGCCTACCTGCATCTCCGGGCCCCAGAGAGGTGGAGACACCTACAGTTTGAGGGCTGGGAAGTCAGGCAGGCACCACCCAAGAGGCTGGCTCTGACCCTGGGGCTTGGCACATAATTGCCCAGGACCCTAGCTTTAGGATCGCCAGGGCCTTCCAGAACCGGTGAGAGAATGAGCAGGATGTTCTGCTGCCTGCAGGTGAAGCCCCTGGGCTTCCTCAAGCCCTCCTCATTGGTGAAGGTGTCCAGCCGCTTCAAGGCCCACCAGGATTCGCTGCCCCGGCTGCCCGTACCCGCGCTCCAGCAGTCCCTGGACCGGTACCTCAAGGCGCTGCAGCCCATCGTGAGCGAGGAGGAGTGGGCCCAAACCAAACAGCTGGTGGAAGAGTTTCAGACGGCGGGGGGTGTAGGGGAGCGCCTGCAGAAGGGGCTGGAGCGCAGGGCCAGGAAGACGGAGAACTGGGTGAGTGGAGCTCCCTGTTCCCACACAGGTTCAGGGGCCTGGGGCCCTCGCAGAGGCTCAGGTCATGAGAGGATCCCTCGCTGTGTCCTGTTGGCTTCCTCATGCTGAATTTCTGGCACATTCTTTCGTGCCACGGGGTTTCTTGAGTGCTTCCTCTGTCGCACACTAGGCCAGGCCCTGAGTGAGCAAGGACTCAGTCCGTGGTCCCTTGGGGCTGACATTCAAGGAGGGTGGAAGGCGAGGTGATTAAACAGCATACAGGCGAGTGGGTGAGTTTCTTTCCAACATTGAGGTTCGCCAGGAGAAAAAAGGGAGGGGGGAGAATGGCAGTGTCTTTGTTCTGAGTGGCCAGAGAAGATGTGGCATTGACTCTGAGATGGAACAACCCGGGCAAAGGTGGCAAGAGCCTAGCAAGAGCCTAGCAAGAGCCTAGCATGTTCAGCAACGGAGGCTGGATTGTAGCGCCATAGCCTGGGGCTGGGGGGTGGGGGTTGCGCAAAAGAGGAAGAATCTGGACTTGAGCCCAGTGGGAGGGGGCCACAAGATGGCTCCAAGCAGGGCATTGGTGCTGCTCAGTGACGGAGGAGATCGCTCCAGTTCCTTGTCCCCATCTGTCACGCAGTTGTGTGCAGCTCATGAAAATGGGTCCATATTGCTATTCCATGCACTTTTCTCTATGCATCTCCCACCTTAACGTGGTGGAAAAGAACCGTGCCGTCTATTAGGAGGGAAGCGGGCGTCGGGGTGGGAGGCATGGGATGAAGCTGGTGCTGGCTTCCTTAGGGATGTGCCGGCAGGGAGAGGGCGAGCGAGTCAGTTCCATCCATCCCAGGTGTGTTCTGGAGGCGGCACCGGTGGCCCTTGCTGATGGGGGCTGTGGGGGGAGCCGTCCTGCCCTAAAGCAACCGTGGGAGGGAAGGAAGAGGGAGACCGGCCAAGACGGGGAGGGCCAAGTGGGGAGCAGTTTTACTGGAGAGCACCAGAGCGCCGGGCTCTGGCTGGATCAGGTGGGAAATGCTCTGAGTGGGGCAGGTGGAGGGGTGGGGTCTACACACAGAAGGTGGGAGTCCTCAACTGGCGGGTGGCATGGACTGAGCCTCGGCGGGTGCTTGGAGAGTCTGCGATCCGGCAGTTTCCCCACATTCTTAGCCCATTACTCCTTCCCACAGAAGCTTCTAGCTAAAGGGGTAGGGGTACCCCTTCTGCACTCACAGGGCCCTTATGCCCAGCAGATTCTCAGCAGGGGGAATGCCCACATCTGTAGGATCTCCCCTTATTTTCCAGCTCTGGCCAGAGGCCTTGAGATCCCTGGTAGGGTGGGGGCCTCTGGCTGAAGGGCAACCCAGCTGTCCCCAAGGGGAGAGAACTCCTGTCTGCCCCTCCCTGATCCACAGATGAGGAGGCTGAGGCCCAGAGAGGTAGCCCAGAGCCACACAGCTGCTCTCAGGGAGGCCCCGAGCTCCGCAGGAGGGTCTCAATGACCAGGAGCGCTGTCCTCAGGCCACAGGTCAGCAGATAGCCTTGTTCACTGGCCTGCTGGTGCAACCCAGGCACGTCATCGTCCCTCACCCCTTGCCAGGGGCCCATGGCTGGTGGCCTGGTGCCACAGGCCAGCAGATCCCCAGGCGGAACCTGTGTGGTAAAGAGACAGGTTGCACTGCTGTTTGAGAGGGGAGAAGAAACACAGTGGGGGTGGGGGGCCCCTGGTATGGAGAGACCGGCCAGAGAGGGGTTTCAGGCATGTGCTTACAGGGGCAGAGTGAGAGGGTTAGCACGGTCAGCCCATAAGGCTCAAGGATGATAGTCGGTGGCCGTCTGCACAGCCCGGGGACAGGAGCCTTCAACACCCTGTCCGAAGCTGGTCCCCAGAGAGACTGCTCCCCCTTTGGAGACCGCGCGCCCCGTGGGCAGAGGACAGACCACCGGGTGGAGACATGGGACGTGGCACCCACATCTTGGCCCTAGGGCATTGATTCACCCTCGCAGGGAGCTTTCCCCAGATGGCCCTGACTTTGAGACCCAAGGGAGTGTCTGCATCCGGTCTGACACCAACAGAACCTGGGCCAGGGAGGACCAGGGTCCCAAGGGCTACACCGCACCGAGCCCTTCTGCTCCTGGCTTCCTGGAGAATGTCTACCCGGGACGGTCAAAAACACACACACCAGGCTTTGTAGATTTTTTCCTTTTCCCCTTTTCTGCCTATCTGGCATATATATATATATCTTTTTCTTTCGAAAAGTAGCAAAATCATTGACCAAAAGTGTGTAAGAGGGGCACTTGGGTGGCTCAGTCTGTTAAGCATTTGCCTTTGGCTCAGGTCATGATCCCGGAGTCCCGGGATCGAGCCCCACATCGGGCTCCCTGCTCAGCGGGGAGCCTGCTTCTCCCTCTCCCTCTGCCTGCTGCTCCCCTGCTTGTGCTCACTCTGTCAAATAAATAAATAAAATCTTTTAAAAAAAAAAAAGAAAAAAAAAGATGTGTTAAAGAAAGGAAAATGATTCCCATTTCCGCCTCCTTCCCTCACCCCACCCCACCCCCACCCCCACCCGCAGGTTTCCTGCCCTATCTTTCTCTCTGGAATCTTTGGCTTGGCAGTATTGTCTGATTTCTCTTGCTAAGGCGGATTGCCTCAGGTGAAGGGGAAATGATGGGGTGCTGCTGGTGGGCTGAAGGGGGTGGGGGGCTCTGGATCTGAGTATTCACTCTGAGGATCTGTGCTCTATCGAGGGGGCAGAAGGGGCCCAGCCAGGTCCCCACCCATGCCTCACAGGCTCTGGTCCTTTTCCCAGCTGTCCGAATGGTGGCTCAAAACAGCCTACCTCCAGTACCGCCAGCCCCTGGTCATCTACTCCAGCCCCGGTGTGGCCCTCCCCAAGCAGGACTTTGTCGACCTGCAGGGACAGCTCCGGTGAGTGGCTGCGGCTGGGACAGGGCTCTGGACACGTCCAGCGCCCTGACGTCCAATCCCCCGGAAGAGTGCAGGGGCCCCAGTCCTAGTCCTTATGCTTTCATCCCCACAGGCAGCCTTAGGAAGTCAGGAGTATCATCCCTGTTTTACAGATGGGAAAACTGAGGCTCGTAGCAATGACAGAACTTGCCCAAGAGCACCTTTCAGGATTGGCTGATCCAGGCCAGTAAGCAGGGTCTACCTGGCTCTAAAGCTTCATAACTGGTCACCACACTGTGGTCCATGTCCCCTCCCTCCCTCTAAACCTGAGGCTGTCCCTCACCTCAGTTCTGACACTTCACCTCCCCTCCTCTCTCTCTCCAGCTGGCCACAGGGGTGACCTTTATACACACTTCCCTTTTCCACATTCGGCCATGTCACTTGCCCTGGCCCCTGTTCCCCTACTACCGGGCATAAAAATACCAGTGACAGGGATCTCCGGCTCGAGGACCAGCCACTTAGGGCTACCACCGGCTTCTCTTAAAGGGACCAGGGCACCCCAAGAATTCTGGCTCACACTCCAGCCCGTGGTCCCCATGTTGGCAACCAGGGCCTGCCCAGGTGTCACGTGTGACTGGCATGGCCCAGACTATCCAGGAGGAAGGTCAGGTTTAGAGAGGAGGCCTGGGGGACACAGAGGCCCCCAAACAGGAAGGTACCTATCAGAGTGGACACCCTGAGCAACTGCCCTTCCATTCATACTCCCTGTCCCCCAGGATCCCAGGTCCCTCTATAACTGATGTTCAGAAAAGGGTGACCTTTCAGGCTCTGGGCTGTGGATCAAGGCTTCAGGCCCTTTGTGGGTAGAACCGCCAGCACGGACCAGTAAACCAGTTATAATCGTACCTCCATTCATCACTACTATGTGCTGCCGGGGCTTGGCTGAAGCACCTCCCTGGGCACTCCAAGAACCCTCCCTCTAGAGTTAAGAGAAAGCCGGCTCGGGCCAACTCAAACACCGGTCCTGCACTTGAACTCCTTCAGGCTTACTGCAAACTGTGAATCAGGAGTGAAGCAATCTGGTTCTTCCTTTGACTAGGCCCCTCCCTTCACTCCACGGGTGTCCCTGATCAGGGACCTCCCACAACGAGTCCACACAGCTTCTGATCTCTAATTGGTCCCCCTAGGTTCGCTGCCAAATTCATCGAGGGCGTGTTGGATTTCAAGGCCATGGTTGACAAGTGAGCAGCCTGCCCCCGCCTCACCCTCCTAATTACCACAGCCGCTCCAGCCTGGGCCAGGGCAGGTCCAGTCCGCAGACCATGCTGGACTGGCCCAGAGTTCCTCACTTCCTGTTGGCCCAGCCTCTTTGGGGGCTGGGGAGACAGAGTGCGGGGATTGGGATACCTGGGTCCTCTGCTCCAGCCGCTGAGACCGCCGCCTGGTGACACGGTCCCGACAGACCCTTGGAATTGGTATCCCAGCCAGACAAAGAGGACCCCAGAGGCAGACTCACTGCTTCCTCTCTTCTGCGGCCCCAGCAGGGACAACCCAGGGTGGAATATAGGCCTCCTGACCACAGCCCTGATACCCCCTCCCATCACCCCCCACCCCCCCCACCCCCCGCTCCTACTGTGAGCCGCTTTCTCAGCCATGCCCAGCAGCAGCTCCCTGTCGGTGTTGTCCTTGCCCCCGCTTACTTGCCTGGTGGCCCCTCACTGCCCCTCTGCCCCCTCCCCCACAGCGAGACGCTGCCCGTGGAGTACCTGGGGGGTAAGCCCCTGTGCATGAACCAGTACTATCAGATCCTGTCCTCCTGCCGCGTGCCGGGCCCCAAACAGGACACGGTCATCAGCTTCAGCAAGACCAAGAAGCCGCCCATGCACATCACTGTGGTGCACAACTACCAAGTGGGTGGGCTCGCAGCCTGCTGCGGGGGGCAGGGGGCGCGGGGGGGCAGGGCCAACGTCAGCTTCCCAGCCGCACGTGCCCACACGTCCCCAGGAACGGGCATGCCCTGGGCATCTCCACCAGGTGCCCCGCTAGGCCCAGCCTGAAGGTAGCCAGGAGGGCCGTGGGCCTGCCCAGCCTAGGGGAGAGCCACACGAGGCCCTCCTCCCCTCACACCCATGGCCTGACTTTGTCCCGTGGCAGGGCCTGGGCCGGCACTGGCTGTGACTTCTGGGCTGCCAAGGCTGGGAGGAGGCCGAGGGGGGAGGGAACTGTGGCCAGTCTGAGACACCCCCCCCACCTCACTTCTCTCCACTTGCCTGTGTCCGGATAGTTTTTCGAGATGGATGTGTACCACAGCGATGGGACACCCCTGACATCAGATCAGATCTTCGTGCAACTGGAGAAGATCTGGAACTCGTCGCTACAAACCAACAAAGAGCCCGTGGGCATCCTTACCTCCAACCACCGCAACTCCTGGGCCAAGGCCTACAACACCCTCATCAAAGGTGCCCCTGGGTTGGGGTGGGAGAAGGAAGAGAGCCCCCACCCCAGACCCTGGGTGAACACATTTCTCACTGAATGCTTTCAAGTCAGAGTGGGTGTTGGCCCATTTCATAGATGAGGAGACTAAGGCTTGGTTGGGTTTAGTTTCCCTCAATTAAGTAGCAAGTTACAGTAACAGGCCAAGTCCTCTGGCTGCGGACCCCACCTCTGCCTCCACATTCCTTCCAAATCCTGTGTTGGCCAGAGGCCGCGTCCCCAGAATCAGACCCCTGTATTGGCCCCCTGAGCCACACTGGCTCTCCACATGATCTGGGACTTCTGTTCCCCCATTTTTTTTTTCTTTTTTGAGATTTTTTTTTTTTTTAGTTTTGCATGAGAGTGGGGGGAAGGGGTAGAGGGGGGAGGGGTAGAGGGGGAAGGAGAGGGACAAGCAGACTCCCCGCTGAGCCCTGGGGCTCCATCTCGGACCTCACGACCCTGAGATCCTGGCTGGAGCTAAAATCGAGAGTCGGGGCTTAACTGACTGAGCCACCCAGGCACTCCCCTTTCTTTTCTTTTTTTTTTTTTCTTCTTTTTAAGTTTAGTTTTATTTTGTTGGTAATCTCTATACCCAGCATGGGGCTCGAACTCACAACACTGAGATCAGGAGTCGCAGGCTCTTCTGACGAGCCAGCCAGGTGCCCCTCTGTTTCTTCATTTCTAATGTGGGTCTGGTATTGGGCCCTGCCTCATGGGGTGCCAGGGGCTACAGGGCCCTATGCGTTATAAAGCTCTGACGCCCACACCCAGTGCTGGGCAAATGCTCCGGAAGCCTCCAAGGCCTCCCTGGGCCTGACATTCAGCCCCATCTCACCCCCCCCCACCCCACCTGCCTCTGCAGACAAGGTGAACCGGGAATCCGTACGCTCCATCCAGAAGAGCATCTTTACCTTGTGCCTGGACGCCCCCATGCCTCGGGTGTCAGACGATGTGTACCGCAGCCACGTGGCCGGCCAGATGCTGCACGGGGGCGGGGACAAGCTCAACAGTGGCAACCGCTGGTTCGACAAGACGCTGCAGGTGAGGACCTGAAGGAGCCAGGACTCCCCACCCAGGATGCACACCCATACTCAGCCCACTGCAGCCCCAGGACTTCCTGCCCCGCTCCTGGGCGTCCCTGGCCTCCCGGCTAGTAAAGCAGGGGGGAAGCCAGCAGGGGGATGTGGCGGTCAGTCTGTCCTTACTGGGCCTGGCCCAGAAACTGCTGTCCCTCCTTCCGCACATCAGAGAGAGCCTGGGCTATGGGCCCAGGCAGAGCGGCCCGGTCTTGGCTGTGACTTTCCCTCTCTGCGCCTGTAAGATGACTCCCAGGGAGGGTTCTGCAGGGACTCATT
Organism: Spilogale gracilis; assembly: GCA_004023965.1. Classification (NCBI taxonomy): domain Eukaryota; kingdom Metazoa; phylum Chordata; class Mammalia; order Carnivora; family Mephitidae; genus Spilogale; species Spilogale gracilis. Next base: position 62,277 of record PITA01009544.1, on the reverse strand, counting down.
GCGGTGTGTGAGTGTGGGTCATGCTTGCTTGCTGTGGCCTGGAATGGGCCTGAGGCCTCTGCTGAGCGTTAGCTCTTACTAATGACCCTAATAAGTCAGCCTAACCCCTGAGGCGGCTTCAGAGAGGCACTTCCCATGGCCCCATCCAGCACAGAGTGGCTCCGGGACCCTGAGCCTGATGGGTCCCTGCTCTCCTCTATAGTTCATTGTGGCAGAAGACGGCTCCTGTGGGCTTATTTACGAGCACGCAGCAGCAGAAGGGCCCCCCATCATTGCCCTTGTGGACCACGTCATCGAGTTCACGTGAGCGTGGTCATCCCACCCTCTACCCAGTTCCCTAACTCCCGGTGACAGGTGGCACACATGGGGGAATACCATTCTCCCTTGTGCCTGGGAACCTGTTTCTTCAAAGGAAGCCAGGGGAAGGAAGGCCTGGGCTTGGAGTCGGTCAGACCCGAGCTTGCATTGTGGCTCTGCCAGCTCCCAGCCACGGGCCCTCGGACAAGCTCCTTCCCCTCTGCAGGCCGCCTCCGTGTGGCCCCCGGAAACTGGAGTGAAGGCAGTTTTCTAAGGAGCAAACCCAGGGTCTCCCTAGACTGGATCCCTCCAGCCTCGGGGACCCTTGCGTGCCCCCCACCCCAGACCCAGGCTCCCCAGGCCCGCATGTCCCATGCAGGAAGAAGCCCGAGCTCGTGCGGTCCCCCATGGTGCCCTTGCCCATGCCCAAGAAGCTGCGGTTCAACATCAGCCCCGAGATCAAGAGTGACATTGAGAAGGCCAAGCAGAATCTCAGCATGTACGCACGGGGCACGGGTGCCTTATGTCATTGTACCAGGCGGCTACTGAGACTGCTGGCGGGCCCTCCCTGGGGTTGGCAGGGGCTGCCCGGTGCCTGCCCCTCACCCACCTCCCTCCCACCACCACCTCCCCCAGCATGATCCAGGACCTGGACGTTGTGGTGATGGTGTTCCACCACTTTGGGAAAGACTTCCCCAAGTCGGAGAAGCTGAGCCCGGATGCCTTTGTCCAGATGGCACTACAGCTGGCCTACTACAGGTGTGCCCCACCCCTCCCCTGCCCTGGGAGGAAGCACAAGGCCTGGGGGCGGAGGCGGGGCAGCCCGCCAGCGGGGTGCTCAGCCCAGCCCGCTCTCCCACCCAGGATCTACAGACAGGCATGCGCCACATACGAGAGCGCCTCCCTGCGGATGTTCCACCTGGGCCGCACCGACACCATCCGCTCGGCCTCCGTGGACTCACTGGCCTTCGTCAAGGCCATGGATGACCCCAGTGTGCCGGTGAGAGGTCCAGGGTAAGGGTGGGCAAGCTGGCCTCCCTTCTTGTACGTTCCGTCACTGAACACGGATCAAACACCTACTGTCTTCCAACCCTCTGGCGGGCCCTGGAAGTCTCCCAGAGGGTGGAGTCATGACTTAGGCCCTGAGCTTCCCTGTGGCCAAAGACCAAAAGGACCAGTTCCTTCATTCACTCCTCCGCAGGGAGCATCTGCCCTGGGCCTCAGGCCTCGGGGGAGGACTGACGACAGAGGCGGTGGTTCCGCTTCCCGCTCTCTGGGGGCTCAGACACCAGTGGGGGCTGGGAAGTGGGCTGCCGGGACGTGGGCGGCAGGAACGGGGCAGGAACGCGTCCTTCAACTCTCCCTCACCGCCTAGGAGCAGCAGAAGGTGGAGCTGCTGCGGAAGGCCGTGCAAGCCCACCGAACCTACACTGACCAGGTGACTGAATGACCTCTGCTTCCTGGCTCTCTGGGGCTGCTCACCCGTAACATGAACCCCTCCTCCCCAAACCTTGGGGCACCTGGAGCCAGGCTTAATATCCCCTTTTAAAGTTGGAGAAACCGAGGCTGCGCCTCGTGACTTTGTTGATCCCGGGTTAGCCTCTGGATCTTGGCATCACACTCTCTCCTCGGTGGCCCTGGAGCCCAGGACGATGGGGGTTTGCAGGGTCTGCCCAACAGCAGCCATCCTGTCCTCTGACAGCTTGGGCGGCAGTCGGGGGTGGAGGCCTGGGTTCCCATCTGCCTCTGGGCACCTGTGGGTGCCGGGCTCTGCCCACATTCTGTGCACATGTCCATTTTGATCTCAGGACCACCCTGTTAAAGGAAGTGCACTGACCATCCCCATTTTATAGATGAAGATATGGAGGCTCCAGGACGTAGGGGACCTGCCAAGGCCCCATAGCGAGGATGGGGCCAGACCACCCAGCTGTAGGCCTGTGTTCTTAAATCCTGCCCTGTCCCCTCCCTGGGCAGATCCCTGGGCCTCAGTTTCCCCATCTGTAAAGCAAGGGCTGTCCTGCCTGCACCCTCTGTCCTCGTGAGACCAAGGGACCACTGCACAAAAGAGACGTTGCTGCCGTAGGCTTTTGAGGACGGTCAGGGGCACCCTCTGGGCCTGTAGCTGCTGCACCTGACAGCCCTCCCCTCCACAGGCCATCAGAGGGGAGGCCTTCGACCGGCACCTGCTGGGCCTGAAGCTACAGGCCATTGAGGACCTGGTGAGCATGCCCGACATCTTCATGGACACCTCCTACGCCATCGCCATGCACTTCAACCTCTCCACCAGCCAGGTGGGCCACTGCCCCAGAACCGTGTGGCTTGTCCTGTCCTCCGGGCCCCTGCCACTGCCCTAGGTGCCCCGAAGTGAGATGAAACAGACGCCACTGGAGCTGGACGAAGGCTACACTGAATAGAGCCAAGGTCCAGAACATGGTCAGACCTGGGTGGTGGCGTGACCTCTAGAGGCCACCCCATGTCCACCGCTGGGGCAGCTGAGTTCCAGCTGGGCTCAGGGCTGCGTTGCAGCTCAGGGAGACTGAGAAGGAGTCAGAGTCCCCCCGCGTGGGAGAATTGACTTCATCTATTTACTGGTCAGACACAAAGGAACATCTGAGTCATGCCATCCTGTGCTGGGTACTGGGACACAGCAGGGACAGACCACCATCCCTGTCTCTGGGGTCTCACAGAGTAGGCTGGAAGCACAGGGACAGAGGCAGTGACGCACCCCCACCCACCGCCACCCCCCGCCGCCAGGAAGTGCTGGGGGTCAGGGGAGGCTCCAGGAGGGAGCACTTAAAGCTCCCTCGGGAATGGCAAGGAAGGCTTCATAGAGGGTTGACTCCAGAGCTGCACCCCAAAGGAGGAGGAGAAGTAAGGCATCCACTGGAGAAGAGACAAGGGTGTCTCAGGCAGAGCACAGCGTGAGCTGAGGCCCAGAGAGGCGGGCTGGTGGCGCTGCGGGGCTGGAGGGGGGCCTGTGGGGTAGGACGAGAGCCTCAGTCCTGTGCTGTCTCCAGGTCCCTGCCAAAACAGACTGCGTCATGTTCTTCGGGCCCGTGGTCCCCGATGGCTACGGCGTTTGCTATAACCCCATGGAGGCTCACATCAACTTCTCCGTGTCGGCCTACAACAGCTGCGCCGAGACCAACGCCGCCCGCCTGGCCCACTACCTGGAGAAGGCGCTTTTGGACCTGCGCACTCTGCTGCAGAGCCACCCTCGGGCCAAGCTGTGAGCCCCCTGTGCTCAGGCTGGCTGGTGTCACAGCCCCACCGGCCCAGGAGCTGGCCACCCACCAGGGTTCCGGTTCTTTGCTCTCTCCCCCGCCCCGGACCCTGCAGATCTGACCTGTGTAGGGCCGCCATCCCCCACAGGGCCTGCAGGCATGAGCCCGTGCCTTCCGTGGGTCATCCCCAGCATGTGCTGGGCTGAGTTGGAAGGCTGAGTAGGATATAAGGCCCAGGCGCCTGGCATGTCACCCATGAGCCCGCCTACAGGAAAAGGAAGAGCCTGTTCCTCACCGGGGCACCAGACTGGGAAGTCCTTTTCTTGCTAGCTCAGCTCTAGCCAGCCCCCTGCCCTCTACATTGGTAGGTCAGTGTCTAGAGCCAGGGGCTCCAGGCCTCCCCGAGGCTGAGGCCAGGGTGCCGGTAAGGGACACCCAAGGCCTCGCCTGGGCCCACCCCTCCGGCAGTACCATCTTCCCCAGGAGGCTGCCATGCTCTTTTGGGCGATGTGGCCCATGAGCCCCAACCCGCTCGCTTCCACTCGGCTTGACTCCTGAACCATGCTGATGGTTAGGTAACAACCATGCAAGGTGATCAATAAAGAACTTTGTCGGCGGAGAGGTGTTTCAGCCGAGGGGGAGGCGGGGTGGGGCAGACGCATCTGGGAGCCAGTGCCCCAGCAGCCAGCAGGCCCAGAGGCTCCCAGAGCAGCCCAGAGGAGGGGTCTCCGGTTTCGGCTAGGGAGCCACAGGCCAACGCCCTCCTCAGGGCCCTTGGCCAGGAATGGCACCAGACCCCAGGGCCGCGGTCTCCACTGACTTGGGCCCCTTTGTCCCGTGGGCTGTGATGGGTGGGAACGAGTCTCCCCGGGGGCTGTGGGGCCTTGTAGCCTCAGCTGTGATGGGCTGGGCAGGGCGTTGCTGACACTCAGGGCCTCGTCCTGCTGCCCGCCCCCCGACACACACAGACTGAGGCAGCAGCGGCGCCGGCCACGCGGCCTTGCTTGGCCCGGCCTGGCCCCCGTGTGCTGCCACGGCCTCCCAGACACCAGGTCACGCGGCTGGCTGATCAGAACCCAATACCTGCCCCCAGCCCCCCACAACTTACGGGACCAGGGTGTCCTACCCAAATCAAGTAGGCTGCTCACAGAGACAGAAGTCCCTCCTCGGAGGGATGCTGGCCCTAGGGAAGACACCCATGAGAGTCCTGGAGCGGGGGCCAAGAGGTCACGGGGCTTATGAGTGAGGTGACCCGGCTGGCTCGGGACAGTCACGTGAGGGTAGGTCCTCTGGTTTTCTCCATTTTGCAGCTGCAAAAACAAGCTCAGAGAGGTTCAGGTCGCCAGGCCACTAAAGTGGCAGAGATTTCCAGAGGCGCCCCCGTAGCCTCGCACCCAGCCCCCACACCACACCCACTTAGACAACCCGGGCAGCAGCAGGTGGAGGAGAAAGGAGCCAGGGGTGGAAACCGGCCCAGACTCGGGCCCGTGAGCTGGCGACAGGGGAGGACAGAGGGCCCCAGCCCGGGACACACAGGAAGGTGCCGGCTCACCAAGACATTGACATGCTGTGCTAGGCACTGGGGAACTGTCTGGCTGACCAAGGCTCCTCACGGCCACATGGCAGGCACTCGGTGGTGTCCTCGTTCTCTGATGAGGCTGGGAGAGGGTATGCCCCTAGCCCGAAGTCCCAGAGAGCAAGAGGTGCGGCCCAGAGAACGGGTGCAAGGGTTTTGCCCTGGGCCTGGCCATTCCTCAGGACCCCAGCATGGCCAGTGGGGGGGGGGGGGAATGCCAAGGGAAGGGGTACAGGAGTGCCCTCCTCTCAGGGGCCCTGAGCAGAGAACCCTGCAGCACACGCCGCTGGAGAGCTTCGGCCGACCTCTGGCTTCCCTGGGCCTGGGTGTCCTGTCCGGCGTCCGTCTGGTGGAGGTGGCAGTGCTCCCTCTGGGGGCTACTGGGAGTCCCGGGAGCAGGCACACTGTAGCTGAGTGAGCGCACAGGTGAGCCCTGCTGCGGGGAGGGGCGCACCCAACCCAGCCTGGGAAGGCAGGGGAGCAGGGGGAGGGGTTCTGCGGAGGACTTAACCCACTGAGCCACCCAGGGCTCCAGAGGCACAAGTTCTAAGAACTGCACGGGTCTGAACAGAAGGCAAAAGGATCCGCCAGGAGTGAGGACCGGCTACGGGGCTTCACTCAGTTCTTTGGGGCTGAAACTGCTGTTTAGACAAAATGACCCCAAGCACTCTCAGATGGAATGCTGGGGGGATGGGGGTGGGGGTGGATGGAAGGCAAAGGAACACTGATTTAGTCCTTACTCCTGGGGCATGGCACGCGACCTCACACTCCCCAGATGAGCAAAAGTTCTAAAGGTCTCTGGACACTCTGGGAGGGGTTGGGGAGATCACACATCTACAGGATCCAACTGTCCAAGGGAGCCTGGGTGGTTCAGTAGGTTAAGCATCTGCCTTCGGCTCAGGTCATGATCTCAGGATCCTGGGATCAAGCCCCACATTGGGATCCCTGCTCAACGGGGAGCCTGCTTCTGCCTCTGCCTCTCTGTCTCTCATGAATAAATTCTTTAAAAAAAATAATAAACAGTCTGAATGTTATGTCAATGGACATTTGCATCTGTGGGATGAAATTTCTAGGGATAGCGTCATGTGCTTAGCCAGTAGACCCAGAGGATGGTTGGCCTGGGAGCAAGCAGACCCTGATCCTAATGACGCAGATGAACTTGATTGGGGGGGGTGCTTCTTTGTGGGTTTTTTGCAAAGTATGAGTGAAAAAGAATGGCTCTAAATATATTTTGTGCAAAGATTATTAAACTTGAATCTGTGACACAATGAATGAATGACTTGTTTTTTACCTAGGTCCCCTAAAAGTTTGTCCAGGTTGGCACAAACTTGCTTTGGGCTCTTTTCACTGGGAAGACGCAGGGGCTGGACCCTGCCAGGTGAGGTGAGGGCCAGACCACCTAAGGCCCCACACAGTGGGGAAGCTCCCAAGACAGCGAGAACGGTGTTTCAGGAAGATGCCGAGGAATGGGCTGAAGGGGGCCTGGCTGGGCAGTGGATGAGGAAGCCATGGGCAGAGGCTTCGCTGTCTCCAGGGAGGAACAGGTGGGGCCCTGGACCGAGTGGCCTGGCAGGTGGGACAAGACAGACATTTGAAAGATTTTGGTCATGTATGAAGTAGTCAGCTTGAGTTGGGGCCCAGACTGAATGGACAAGTTGGGATGCCTAAAGGCAGGGACAGTGGGCAGGAGCAGGGGACTGTCAATGGGGGTGAAGGCAGTCAGTCGACCTGGGACTTGGGGAACCCCCACAGATCACTGGGCAACTCCTTTCCTCTCTCCTCCTTGCCTGCTGGATTTTTTTTAAAAAATATTTTATTTATTTGACAGAGAGAAACACAGCCAGAGAGGGAACACAAGCAGGGGGAGTGAGAGAGGGAGAAGCAGGCTTCCTGCGGAGCAGGGGTCCTGACGTGGGGCTCGATCCCTGGACTCCAGGATCATGACCTGAGCCGAAGGAAAACGCTTAACGACTGAGCCCCCCAGGCGTCCCTGACTGCTGGATTTTTGTCCCAGCTGTCCTCCAGCCTGCTTGTTTTCTCTTCAACTGTGTCCCGTCTGCCTTACACCTACCTATTGTGTTCTTGTTACTTAGCTATTCCATTTTTCACTTTTGATTTATTTTCATATCTGCCAGATCTCACTTTTAGTTTCCTGTGACTTACAGATATTTTCAAGATTGTCTTTTATTTCCTTAAAACAGAAGAACAATTTTGTCTGTGCCTGATCATTCCAGGATCATCCTGGTATTTCCAGGTCTGCCTCTGCAGCCTGTTTTCTTTTTTTTTTTTTTTTTTTTTTTTTTTTTTTTTTTTTTTTTTTTTTTAAGATTTTATTCATTTATTTGACAGAGAGATCACAAATAGGCAGAGAGGCAGGCAGAGAGAGAGGAGGAAGCAGGCTCCCTGCTGAGCAGAGAGCCTGATGTGGGCCTCAATCCCAGGATCCTGAGATCATGACCTGAGCTGAAGGCAAAGGCTTAACCCACTGAGCCACCCAGGCGCCTTGCGGCCTGTTTTCTGCTGATTCTCGGTCATGGCGCCACTTTCTTTTGTACCTGGCCATCTCAGTCTATGCTTTCTGCACCGTTTAAAAACTTTTTACACAGGGGTGCCTGGTGGCTCAGTTGGTTAAGTGTCTGCCTTTGGCTCAGGTCATAATTCAGGGTCCTGGGATCGAGCCCCATGCCAGGCTCTGTGTTCTGTAGGGAGTCAGCTTATCCCTCTCCCTCTGACCCGCCTCGTGCGCTGTGATCAATAAAATCTTCAAAAATTATGTACACAAATGACCGAAGTCTTAGATGGACGTTTCCTCCAGAGATTTGTTTGCTTCTGCCACATACCTGGGGTGAGGTGAATGTGACTGAATGTCAAGGTTCTGGGGACCCGGCAGGGATCCAAACCCAACCTCCAAGCTCATGTGACAACTGACAGTGCTGGTTCACCCTGACCCTGACTGAGGGTGTGGTCGTTCTGCAACTTAGCTGTGTGACTCAAGGAAGGAGTAGACTCCCTGCCTTGGGCCGGCCCTTGGGGGTGACCTGTGCCCGCGTCACTCCCACAAGGCCTCCAAGTGCCAAGCTCAGTCTGCATCTTCCTAAGCAAGACACTCACTGAGTTAAAAAGGGAGTGGAGTGGGGCGCCTGGGGGGCTCAGGTAGCCAGCCGACTGCCTTCGGCTCCAGTCATGATCCCGGAGACCCGGGATCGAGTCCCACATCGGGCTCCCTGCTCGGCGGGAAGCCTGCTTCTCCCTCTCTCACTCCCCCTGCTTGTGTTCCCTCTCTCGCTGTGTTTCTCGCTGTTAAATAAGTAAAATCTTTTAAAAAAGAAAAGGGGGGGGGAGTGGAGGCAGCAGCAGCTTAGGAAGGGCACACTTGCCCAGTCCTCAAGGGCTGTCCCACGGAGTGAGAAAGGCCGAGGGCAGAACCAGAGGCCGCCAGGACCACGCCAGGGGGCAGAGCCAGGTGCCCAAAGTGGGGACTTGTAACTGAAAAGCACCGGCAGGCAGTGAGGTCTCTTCAAACACAGGCGGGAAATGTCCCACAGGCTGTTCAAACCCTAGGTTTGGAGGCTGGAAGGGACTAGAGGTCTTGGACATGCTTATGACTTTATGGTGTTAACTACATCCCTGCCCCTCGGACTCATGTGTCCCCACGGCCACCCTAAGGCCTCTCTCATGAGCTCAGGCAACATATGCTCAAGCCGCCAGAGTTCAAGATTTTATTTTAAAACAATAGTAAACAATTTCATTGATTTTTCTTAAATCAAACCACCTCACACTTGGCTTGTCTCAGGCAAAAAGTAAAAAATAAAAATAAGGAAGGAAGGGGAGGAAAATGTGGGGACTGACCAACCTTCCCCAGAAATAGGCCCCTGGTCCTGGCATCTGGAATGGCTGTTGGACACTGTCTTTAACAAATGAGAAAAGAAAGCACCGAGATATTGTGCTTCAGCAGCAGATTAGGGACCTCCACAAAGAAAAAGGGTGGCAGGTGCAGTGTGTGGAACACAGGTCCTGAGCAGCCCGGTTCAGTTCTAGAAACTTCCTCCGCGCTGGGATCTGCGCAACCACACCCCAGACACCGGCTTAAGGATGTCCGAGCAAGTGCCAGGCTCTCGGGAGGTGTCGAGAAGGACAGGGGAGTGCTCGGAGCACACAGAGGACAGGGGACTGGGGGGGAGGGGAGGACAGTGACCTCAGGCGCCCATGGCTCCACTCCTCTCACCCGGCTCCTGGTTCCTCTGCACTTTGTTTGGGTGGAGTTGACAACCAACCACTACGGGATGGCAGGACACAAAAAAGAGCTGTAAACAGCCTAGGCTCGCTCACCCACATGAGCTCTTTCGTCGGAAGGGGACCATCATCTTGGGGACAGGGAACCGGAGAAAGCCCTTGTGGTGCAGGGTCATACAGGAAGAGCACAACGATAGCCGCCACCAGAAGCGTGCTCTCTCGGGGCCCTGCCCCCCAGACAAGGAAACACTGAACAAGGTTCTGGAATGGCATTGGTGGCAGGGAGGGCGTGGAGGTGCTCCCCTCCTCCGGAGCCCCCACGACACCTCTCTGGCCCAGGGAGAGGCGGTATGTCCCCTGGGCCCCTCACAAAGGGCTCGGGTGGCTGACCTCGGCCCCTCTGTATGCAGGGCAACCGTGGCAGGGCAGGCCGGCTCTTCCGGCCCCATCTCCAAAAGCCCGTCTGCCTTTGACAAAACCTGAAAATAAATAGTGTGTATTTTTCACGCCACCTGGATTTCCTGGCCCTGCGACCAGAGACGCAAGCCCGCCTCCTCTACACCACACCCCCGGTGCCCATGCCGAGGGCATTTTCCACCTGGCCAGGGGCTGACAGCAGCACAGCGAGGGTCTCTGGCCGCGTGGCCCCCTGGCAGCAGGCCCCCCAGGGTCCTGGGTTGAGGGGCTGGCTCAGCCCTTTGGTCCACCTTGTTCGTTAAAATTAAAATAAGAAAAAAAAGGCTCCACTTGGTGACTTGGGTCTGTAGAGGTCTCTGCTTCATCCCTCTGGCTGTCTTCTGTCCATCCTGCAAAGGCATCATGCAGGCCAGATCTGGGGGCTGGACCCAGCCAGTCACCGGTCACTGCAGTTTTGTCCCCAGCTTGCGCTGTCTGTTCCTACAAAGGCGGGGTGGGGGTCACATGTCAGGATGTTCGGGAGTCAAGTGAGGGGATCCCTGACATTCAGTGGCCCACACCCTCAGCTGTCCCTCCCTATCCATACCCTATCAAAATGGGTGACTGCCTACCTACTCCCAGGAGCCCCTGTGATTGACTCAAACTGGGCGAGCCGGGGATCCCTGCCTTGGAATCTGGGATTTGGAATCCCAAAGAGGACCAATGTCTCAGGCTGGGCCTGTAACCCAGATGTCTCAGTTCTGGAGTTCAGGAACCCAGCCGAGGCACTGGGGCAGAGGTGGCCGGGGGATGAGGCCTGAGGCCAGAGGGACCTGGCTGGAATCCAACAAATGCTGGGGATTACAGATAAGCTGGCGCGCGAGCAGAGTTCTGTTATCATTAACTGAAACAGACAGAAGACAGTTCTCCATCTGAAACCCTGTAGGCAAAGGTAGAGCTACTGATGGATGCCGTACAGGGGATTCGAGCGTCTGGGTGAGGGAAAGGCTGTATCCACAATGGGCTCAGGAACCTGAGGGAAGCACGGACAATCTGCCCCATTTTCTAGAGAGACTGGCTGAGGCTCAGAAAGGAGAATAAATGGAATGGTCTAGAGTCCCATTCAGACAACTGTGCCCACACATCCTGCACGACTTGGCCCCAGCCTCATCCCCTGCTGTCCCCTTGTCCCCTGGGCTCCAGTCATACCTTCCTCTTTCTGTTCGGTGGGCTCACCAAGCTTTTCTCTGCCTTAGGAGCCTTGCTGGTGCTGTTCCCTCTGGGGAGAGCACGCTTCCCACCAGTCCTCACAGGCCTACTCTTTCTCCACGCTCAGGCCTGCCTCCCCCGGGCAGCCGGCACAGCCACCCTGCCCCCTCACCCCCAACTCCCCAATCAGGATCTTGCCACAAGCTCTCAGGCCCAGGACACAGACCACACAGACAGACACTTCATTCCTCATGTCTCCCCGCCTGCTGTGACCATCTCCCTCTGTGCTACCCCCCAGCACGGTGCCCGGCCCAGAGCAGATGCGCATGGAAATTCTGGCTGATGAAAGCAGGTGGTGGCCAGCCAGGTGGGGCCAGCTGGGGCCCTTCCATCAATAATGGGATTGCCTGCCCTAACCTCCTCAAATCCCCTTTCCTCATGGATCTAGGGCTTTACCCCTAAGCTCATTAGGGTAATTTGGACCATGAGGCACCAGACACATTTTCCGGATGCTGAGACACCCTGCCCTGGCCTGCTCCAGGGTTCTTCTCACCAGCAGGTCAGGAAGCCTCCCAGGCTTACTCGGGAGTCTCAACTCAGCTCCCCCACGTTCCCTAACCTGGGGAGAAACCCAGCCTTTTCCAGCCCAGCTGGCACCCTACCCAGGATCTGCGGTGAGCAGCGATGGACAGCGGAGTCAGGATGCTCCAAAGCCCAGCTTTGTCCAGATTTGCTATGCATCTACGGGCAGCCCCAACTCTTTGTGACTCAGTTTACCCATCCATAGGAAAGTATCTGGACTAAATAACTCCAAGGGGTGTCTACATACAGCCACCCTGAGAATCTCGGCTGCCCAGCTCTCTGGTTCTTGGCCACAGAGGCTAAAAGCACAGCTCTGGGCCAGATAGCCAGGTTCCCTGCCCAGCTCCCACACCCACCATCTGCAGGTTCCCTGTCAAGCAACTCCTACTCTCTTCTCTGAGCCTCAGTTTCTCAGCTGTAAAATGGGGCCCAGGGGAAGGTTCAATGAGGTAGTGAAGGAAAAGTGCTGAGGCAAGTGGCTGGCTACTGGGGAGCCCGCCAAAAAGGGGGGCAGTGGCCGCTGTGGGGCTCTGCCCCCCTGAGCCAGGACCCAGAGACTGGTGGCCCCTAACTTACCTGGCTTCTGCCCGGGTTACCGTGTACTCAAACCAGAGTACGTTGGGGATGAGGCTCGTGTCTCGGATTAGGAAGAACTCAGAGATAGGCCTGGAGAAAGAGACATCCAGAAAGCCGGGACAGCATCAGGGCACAAGCCTGTCACTGAGCCAAACTGCACCCCCCAGTGCCCAGGGCTGGCAGTGCACCCTCCCCCACTGTTCAGAGTCTCTCCCTGGCCTGTGACCCAGGAGCCACTGAGAGATCCAGACATGTCACCTGTGTGATCCCCAGGCAGGGGTGCTGCCCCACGGTACGCACAGCCCGGTGGGACTCGGGCTGCTTCCTAAGTCCCTGAGAGCCGAGGTGCAGGGGATGACCCCTTGGCTTCTGAGCCTGGAAAAACCCCTGGGGGAGGAGGACACCAGGCAAGCAGGGCCTGCAGCCCATGCCCCCCGGAGATGGGGACACTAGGGCCCTCCCGGGGAGCTGGAGGCTGAGGGCAGAGGCAGGTGGGGCAGCCGCAGGGCCAGGAGGCAGTTACCAGGCTGCTATCCTAGGGAACAGCGGGGTGAGGACCTCCTGGGTGAAGGCGAACCAGGCGACGGCCATGAGGCTCCCAGCAATGCCCCCATAGAGCACCTGGCTCCAGGTGTGGTACAGCAGGTAGACCCTGGGCCAAGGACAGAGGGGAGTCCATGAGGCCCAGCTGGGCACGGGCCTGCACGACCCCCTCCTGCCCAAGCGCCGGCTTCCCGGGGACTTGTGCGTGCACGCGGGAGACACACACAGATAGGACAGACTCCTATGAACACCCAGCCTCCAATCTACTTCCAGAAGGAGCTGCTCCTTCCAACAGCAGCTCCCCCAACCACAGAAGTGAAGGTTCGGCTGGGATCTGCCTCCCTTCTGTCCAGCCTTCAGCTCTGAGTTTGTCTGCACGACGCTCCTCCAGGACACTGGGAACAGGTGGCCAATATGTACAGGTGTCCCCAGAACCTTGGGCTCGGCCAGGAGGAGAGAGCAAGGACCGGGCTGGAAGGGGGAGTGGAGTCCTAGCCCTTAAAAACGAGAGGCCTGGGACACCTTTCTCAGCCCTGCTCTACAAGCTCTGGGACTCGGGTCCATATGGAGGCCCAACAGGGACCACAAATCCAGCAAGACCCCAGTGGGCAGGGCCGGGGGTAGGGACTCTCCCTCCCTCCATACCTGCTATAGGAGACTAGAAAGGCCGCGGTGAGGAGACCCAGGGAGAGCACGTGCCTCCATAGCAAGTCCAGGAACCTGGCGTTGTTTGTTTGGTGCATTCTGGGAAAACAGGCCTGTCAGACGGCCTCGGCCCCCAGCCTGGAGCCCAGGCCTCCCAAACAGCCCCCAGTCCCATCCAAATGCTGCCTGGGCACCTTCTGGGCTGCAGCCCCTCCCCTCCCCGACAGAGGCCACGCCCCAAGGGTGTCCAAAGAGCTAAGAGTGAGTCCCTGGCAGAGGCCACCCCAGGCCAGGGCAGAATCTCACCTTAAATACAGGAAAAGGAAGGAATAGATGGAGAAGAACCACATAAACTGGGAATGGCTGGAGGGCATCCCGTACTTGGTGCCCACTGCCATGTGGGGGCCTAGGAGAGAGAGAACACACCAAGATGGGAAAATGCAGGCCTCCCAAATCATGTCCCAACCAGAGGGACCCCCAGGCCCCACGGCCCAGGCCCTACCTCCACAGGGCCGTGGTTCCTGGATGACGTGTTTGATCAGCCAGTTGACCCCCTCGTTCAGTGCCAGGCCCCCTAGGAACGAAATCTGCCAGGAAGACGTGTGGTCAGCTGGGCCTCTGTGTGCCTGCTGGCCGCCACCCAGGCCCAAGGACTGTGGCACCTGCCTGACCCTCTGAGCCCAACTAGTGAACAACCCGGAACCGGCCAGGAAGCACCACACAAGAAAGGTGGAGGCAGGGAAGGTAAAGCAAAGCGCCTGGGATGAAGTGGTGTGCGCCCCCTCCCCGGCCCGCCCCCCCAGCGTGGGGGCACTGGAGGAGCAGTGGAGGCACGGGCAGGGATGGACTTACTCACCGTATGCAGCTCCCGCTTGAATATGATGAGGGTCACGAAACCAACAATGATGAAGACAGGGCTGAGGCTCAGGTAGGCAAGGAGGTGGCCAGAGAGATCACCTGCGGTGGGGGAGGGGTGGGTGTGTAGGAGAACAGGATAAGGACAGAGCATCCCAATCAAAAGAGGGGCAAGCACCCAGAAAGTCAGGTGGGGCCTGGGCCAGAAGCCCCAGGAGGGCCCAAAGGGCAGGACCAGGCAACTGTAGCTGCTGCAGTCTACCAGGTGACCACACCAAGTCAGCCATGGGCATGATGGGCTCGAGTCTGTTCACTGAGCCCTCGTGCATAGATCAGAAGTTTACTTTTTTTTTTTTGATCCCGGGTCTCCGGGATCATGACCTGAGCCGAAGGCAGTCACCCAACCAACTGAGCCACCCAGGCACCCGTACTTTTTTTTTTAAAGATTTTATTTATTTATTTATTTGACAGAGAGATCACAAATAGGCAGAGAGGCCAGCAGAGAGAGAGAGAGAAGGAAGCAGGCTCCCTGATGAACAGAGAACCCGATGCGGCCCTCGATCCCAGGACCCTGAGATCATGACCTGAGCTGAAGGCAGAGGCTTTAACCCACTGAGCCACCCAGGTGCCCCACAGATCAGAAGTTTAAAGCTAGTGCCTTCACTGGCCTCATTCTGTAAATGAAGAAACTCAGTCCCACAGGGGTTGCATGACTTGCCCAAGGTCACATAGCCAGAAGGAGGTGAGGTCTGGCCTAAAATCCAAGTCTCTGGCCTGATTCAGGTAGTAAGCCCATCACCCTGCCAAAGCAGGAATTTGAAGCCAGCCTGGTCTGACCTCCGAGGCCAGGTCCCGTAGCCGGAGGCCGGCGAGCAGGCACGTGGGTGCCTCTGAAACACAGCGCTGTGCTGAGACCGGCCCCGCCAAGCCTCCAAAGAAACCTGGTAGTCTCGGGACACTGCAGTCTGTCAGGGACTGAGTGAGGGGAGGGGAGAGGCTGCTTGCCCAATCTCCACTGGCAAGAAATTGGCTACCTACTACCTGTTTTTACCCTCTCTAAGGGCCCAGAAAGGAGGCCCTGCGGGGATCAGGAGGCTCTTCGAGAGCTGAGGACACTGAAGAGACTAGGGGCACCGCCCCCCTTGGTCACGGGCAGGGCTGACACAGAGTCCAAAGCCTGGCCTCACCCTTAGAGACAGGGCAGCTGCGTGGCTGCTTTCGGGTCAGAAGGCAGCCATGGTTCATGATTCAGTTCCCATGCCAGTAAGAAGGGGATATCAGCGCCTACGTCGCACAGCCGTGGGAGTTTTGATGTGGCAAGGCCCATGAGACCAGCTCAGCCCCTGGCACTCAGGACGCTTCCATGTTGGGAGACCCCAGCTTGGGAAACGGCCCACACGGGCAGCCTGGCCTCACACTGACAGCAGGAAGGCACCCACGCACGGCTGAGCCCAGATTCCAGGCTGAAGAGATGGTCACACACCCGGCCTCGCTCACATCCAGCTACGGTAGGACTGGCTGGGCCCTGGCATGGGGGAAGGGGCCAGCAAGCTAGCTGTGAGTGCCACTGCTGCCCCAGGCCCACTGGGTGACACTGGGTGAGGCCCTCTGCTTTCCTAGGCCTGTCCCCTCATCCACGTGATGGCCCAGTCCCTTCCGGCTCTGAGACTCTGGGTTTCTCGGCTGCCCAGCTAATGTCCCAAGCACCAGACTGTGAGGACAGGGAGTAAGTAGTTGGTGCCCCCAAACCGGTGAGCATCTCCATGGCCTGTCCCACAGCCAATGCTACCCTTGGGTCTTCCCGTACATGCTGCGGACACTCTGGCCACACCACTCTCTGACGTAACCCTGTGTGGTTCCCTCTGCCCTTGGGACGAATCCCACCTCAGCCCAGCTCATCAGGCCTGCACAGTCCTGTCCCTGCTTCCCTCTCCCCTCTGCTCCGGTCCCCAGGAACAGAACTCTAGTTCCCTGAGTGCTCCCTGCCCTGTTCCACTTCTGGACCTTTGCACACACATGCTTCCCCAACTGAGATGCTATCTGGGTTAACGCAACATAAATTAAGTAGCCCCCGCAGTGGCAAAAAAAAAGAAAGAAAGAAAGAAAAAGAAAGAAAGAAAGAAAGAAAGAAAGAAAGAAAGAAAGAGAAAAGAAAAAGAAAAAGAAAAAGGAAAAGGAAAAGGAAAAAAAAGAAAGGCTCTTGCCATCGCAGAGCTCTCAGTCCGTGGGGGAACCTGTAACCAGGGCACGGCTCATCATGCGCTCGCCAGTGTAGCTATGGGGCTGCTGTCTCTCCCTCCTTCTACACGGCAGGCTCCAGGAGAGCAGGGACGGGGTCTCTACACCCTGCTCAATCCTCCAAGCCCAGCACAGCACCTGGCACTTACCTAGGCTCAAAAACAATGCTACTTGAGTAGGGAAGGGATGAAGGAAACAAAGATCAGTGTGGTGAGAGCACAAAAGGGACCATAGAAGAGTGAGCAGGAGACTAGACCTTGAATGAGGCCCCCAGGTTCACCCAGGTCCCTCCTCTGGGCACTCACACTTCCTGCAAAGGGTCCCTTGTCACAGCCTGTGTCATGTCATGCTCCTCATGAACGCCAGGTTCCTTCTTCTGGTTTGTGAGCACTCAGAGAAGCTACTCTGAGGCTAGGGAGGGGAAATATGAAAGCACTGAGGCCTTCCAGTCCCTTCCCCTCTCCAGGCCTTGGTTTCCCTGCTGTAAAGTGGGGTTTTTTCACAGTCCATAGGGCAGAGGGCATATGGGCCTGTTCATCATTCTAAAACAGACCTACCAGGGCCTAGCACTCAGGAGGTGCTCAGTGAATACTGGCTGAATGATGTATAAATGGTGGGCAGGCAGGCAGGCAGGGCACAGGCCTGGCAGGGCCACCCCGCACCCAATATAACCGAGAACACCTAGGGTCAAAGTTCCCGGCATCCAGCCCTGAAGCCCTCAGCAGGGCCAGGTACTCATATCTCTGTGCCAGACAACAGTGGGAGCAGGCCCTTCTCAGGGCAACCAGGGCCCAATGAGGGGCCCCCAGCCTCACTCAACACCCAATCATCCTACTCAGGGAGGGTGGGGTGGGCTTGAGAGGATCCTGGAAAGATGAGATGATATTCACTGCAGTCACATATTGAAAGTGTACTGTGTGCCAGGC
Organism: Spilogale gracilis; assembly: GCA_004023965.1. Taxonomy (NCBI): domain Eukaryota; kingdom Metazoa; phylum Chordata; class Mammalia; order Carnivora; family Mephitidae; genus Spilogale; species Spilogale gracilis. The sequence continues at coordinate 44,977 of PITA01009544.1, read as the reverse complement.
ATCGCACTCAGCATTTCTCACATGACTGCTGGGAAGAAGACACTGTGACCAGTTCCCCCTTAGAGATGAACTAACCGAGGCACAGAGAGGTGAAGTCATTAGCTCCAGGCCTCAGCCTGAACTGGAGCCCAGATACTTCTGACCCTAAGGCCCAAAATCTGCACCATTCTACTAGCCTCCGGAACGGTCGCTAAAGGGCCCCTCAGCTGGAAAAACCTGCACTTCTACAGATGTGGTTGGGAAACTCCAGAAGTCAGATCCCAGGGGCTGCCAGTCCCTTAACCCTGTCCCCTCTGTTGTGGGGCAGTGCCCTGCTCAGGCCGTGGCACAAGTACTCAAACAACGAATAGATTCCCGGCCTCGGTTTGCACACTCCCAGCAGTGGGGAGCCCTTTGCAGCCCAAAAGCGCTGTCTGAAGGAAGGAGGCACTCCCTGCACGCCGAGGAGGGAGTCTGGCCTCTCGGCCTTCACAGGGAGGGCAGTGAAGAAGGCCCCACTTGCAGGCCAGTCATCCATTCCCGCCTCACGCAGACCCCAGCCCCATTACAGCCCACCCGCGTCCCCGGACCCGGGGGAGCGGCCCGGCCGCGCAGCCGCAAAGTGCGCGAAAGAGCCGCTCACAATTTCGCCCAGCTCATCGCCGCACCACTGCGCCTGCGCGGCGCGCGCGCCGGCCGAGCCCCTCCAAGGCTCACTATTTGACAGTTCCCATCCCGGTCCCGCGGTGCCCCCTCCGCGCGGTCGCGCGGGCCGGAGCGCTCGGGCCTGACGGCCCGGCCCCAGGAAGGCGTCCTCCGAGGTGGGGCCGCCTTTTACCTGTAGGGTATTCGACGTGGGTGAGGATCACTGGCCGCCATGAAGCGGGGAGCGAGCACTGTCCGTCCGCTGCCATCTTACCCGGAGACCGGGCTTCGCCGAGCAGCCAATGGGGAGCCAGGGGGGCGGTGGTCCTGACCTATCACGCCGGGGAGGCACCGCGTACCCAATCGGAGGCCGATACAGGTAGCGGCGCAGCCATTTAGCGTGCAGGCCCTGAGGCTGACCCAAGCGGCGAATCAGAGAGCGGGGCTCCGGAGCATGCGAGCCGACCGAGCCGGCGTCCAATCAAGGGCGAGCACAGGTAGGAGCCTGGCCAGTCAGAAAAGAGGAGGGTTCCAGCACACAACCGAGAGCAGAACAGCCAATCACAAGGTGAAGCGGGCTCACAGTGTGAGAGGGGCGGGCCAATCAGGCGCTTGCTTGGGGGGCGTGTTGAAGTTTGGTGGGAGCTTTGGTTTGGCTGAACCCTGCGCGGAGTGGAGGCTTCCCCCGTACCTGAAGCCGTGCCGGGCTTGGCAGGAGCTGGATTCCGGTCAGAATGCACGCTGGAAGCGGGGAGGCAGCCTCGGCACGTTGGGGTGTAAGCCGATCCACTTTTAGTTATGAGTAAACTGAGGCTAGAGCCCCGTGCACTGAGTCCCACAAAGCCGACAGCCCTTAGAAGTGTGTGGGATGCAGGAGGGAACTCCCCGGGCGGGGCGCTCAGTCCTAAATGCTTTTCAGAATGGAAGCTTAACGCAAGTTGAGAAAGACTCCTTCCTTCTTTCATTGAATTAACAAAGGTGTTTTGATTCAGTCACATTTATTCTGCTTTAGGCATCTTGGGAGCATTTTAAAAAGAAGCTTGTTTTCCACCTGCACCTCAGTTTCCCCAAAACATTCCTCCCAGGGGCCACAAGGCCCTGCGTAAATGGCCACACCTTCCCACCCACCTCTCCGTGTCCCGGCCCCTGTCTCTCCGGCTAGATTGAATTACTCAGCCCAGCCAAGACGCCCTGCCCCTCTTGTCTCCTAGCCTTGGCCAGGCTGTTCTGCTGCCTGGAAAGCATCTCCCCTCCTGCCCCACTTTGCCTGGTTCAGGTGTCTGTTCTCACTTAGAGGTTTCCATGGCCAGGAGAGGGGCCTCCACGGGGTTCCAGGTTGCACTCCTCTTCTACCTCAGCATTGACCTCCCTGGACCATTACTGGTTCCTTGTCTGTCTCCCAGTAAGCAGTGGTTCTCTGACTTCATGCAGCACCAAGATCAGCTTGTAGAAATGCAGGTTCCTGGGTCCCACGGGGGCCTGGGTTGGTCCAGTAGATCTGAGTCGGAGTCGTGGAGTCTGCATTTCTATGTGCTCTGAGGGTTCCGATAAAAGTAGGTCCTGCCACACATGGAGAAGCCTGGGCAATATGAAGACAGGGCCTGGGGGACACCTGGATGGCTCAGTTGGTTAACTGCCTTCTTCTGCTCAGGTCATGGTCCAGGAGTCCCGGGACCAAGTCCCACATTGGGCTCCCTGCTCAGTGGGGAGTCGGCTTCTCCCTCTGCCCCTCACCCTACTCTCCTGTGCACACTCTATCTCTTTCAAATAAATAAATCTTTAAAAAAAAAAAAAAGGAAGAAGAAAGAACAGGGCCTGTTCCATGTTTGAGCCTGGCCCAGGCTCGGGCTAGTGCTCAGTAAGTACACTGTCTAAGTCCCTGTGAGACGTGAGAATGAAGCAGAGGGTTTCACCACCAGAAGTGGCTCACTCTGCCACAATCATGGGCTGGACAGAGGAGTCGGGGGAGGGTGGAGAATGGTGGTGACTCACCCCACCACCAAGCCAGGAGGTCCCCCAGGCCCTCTCAACTGTTCTCAGCTCCCACCCCGCCCAGCCTGGGCTTGTCTGGGTCAGCTGGCTCCGTTTCCCTGTCACCTGCACTCAGCTCCCTCAGGCACTGCCATTATTAGCCTATGAGAAGCAGGAGGTGTGATGAGAGGGCTGTGAGTTTCCCAGAATAATTCCCGGGCACGGGGCAGCCGTCCTGAGCCTAGCTACTTTGCCCCTCCCTGGCTGGCAGCCGTTTCACGATAAGCAAACAGGCCTAGAGATGCAGAGCCCCTGAAACCCAAACCTGTCTGGCTCCTGAGACCTCTCACCTCAGGGAGAGTGTCTGGAGGAGGTGACAAGGACAAGGAACTATAAGATGAGATAGCGTTATCCCGAGTGGGATTTTCTTGGCAGAGAGAACAGCATAAGCAAGTGTCCTGACCCCAGAGTGTTGCAGGTGAAAAAGGCAAGAGAGAAGAAGGGGGGCAGGTGCTGTGGGAGGAGGACCATCAGGGGCCTGGCCACCCCAAACTCTGAGGGTCACCACTGGTGGTGAGGGCAAAGTGGAGCTCTGAAGTGTGGGTTGGTTATTTGGTTGGGTTTTGCTTCTTTAAAAAATGAAAATAAAATAGAACATTCATATAGGAAATTCTAAAAATCAGATGTGTACGACTTGATGAAGTTTCACAAACTAAACCCACCTATGTAAGCAAACCTCAGACCAGCAACGAGGACCTAAGGAGCCCCGGACACCCTGTCTAGTCACCCTCGGATGACCACCATCCTGATTTTTAACACCATACTTTAGAGGCATCTGAATTTTATACTTTATAAGCAGAATCCTACAGTAGATACTTTTTGCATGGGGTTCCTTTTACTAGCATCGCACTTGCGAGATTTATCCATACTGTGGCCTCTAGTTCTAATTTGTTCGGTCTCACTGTGCAGCATTCCATGGTGTGAACACACCACACACCCCACTTTATTTTCCATTTGATTCTCAATGGACATTTGGGGTGTTTCTATGGAAGTTATGAACAGTGCTGCTCAGAACACTGTACAGATCTTTGGTGTACCAGTTAGGACATTTCTCATGGAGATGCGCCTGGGAGTCAAGGCAGGGTCCCCAAGGTCCGAGCTGCCAAGTGGACAAGAGGCTGGGCAGTGCAGACATGCCCCTGCAAGGAGACCCACGGGAGGTTGCAGGAGCGATCAGCCTCCTCCCTGAGCTGAGAGCTGGGCCAGCAAGGGCACTGGTATCGCTCTGAGCAAACTGGGAGGGACCCCCACTCTTAGGTACTTGCACTGTCATCACGACACCCCACAAGGCAGTGCTGAATGCTCTTGACTGTGCCACCACTTGCCAGGACACCGTACCCCATCTGCACTGGCTTGTGCTCAAAGTCCTTTAGGAAACTCCCCACCTCTGCAGTCTCCCCAAAATGTGTCTGCTGCTGCCTGCTGGATGAGAGGTTCATTCGTTCACTTTAGAACCAGAGTTCCCGGGGCGCCTGGGTGGCTCAGTTGGTTAAGCAACTGCTTTTGGCTCAGGTCATGATCCCGGAGACCCAGGATCAAGTCCCACATTGGGCTCCCTACTCGGCGGGAAGCCTGCTTCTCCCTCTCTCAGTCCCTCTGCTTGTGTTCCCTCTCTAGCTGTGTTTCTGTCAAATAAATAAATAAAATCTTAAAAAAAAAAAAATAGAACCGGAGTTCCCAGCCAGTCCCAGACCAGGAATGAGCATCGGGGATGAAGAGTGAACGTGATCAGTGGCGCACCTTCCTCAGGGAACTCATTCTGATGGAATCTGGGGGACACCTGGAGCCCAAAGATGACAGTTACAAAACCAAATGGTCTCGGGATTCCCGGCCGCCTCAGTCAGTAGAGCATGAGACTCTTGGTCTCAGAGTCATGAGTTTGAGCCCCACGTGTGGTGTAGAGTTTACTCAAAATTAAAAAAAACAAACAAACCAATGGCCTCAAACTAGAAGTGATATTTTGGTTGAGAGGACCCATTCTAGAAGTGATGTTTTGGCACTTCGAGGTCTCACCCTCCACACCCCTCCTCATGCTGTGTGAGAACCAGTCTCCTGTAACAGAAGCCCGGAGGCTCATCATGACCAGATGTAAATACAAACAACTCCAAGGTGAAGGGCAGAGGGCGTGGGCGCAGGAGACCTGGGCATCCATCCCGGGACTGCCACGGACTCACTGTCCTCACTGGGTTGGTCAACCCTCCCCTTGCAATCTCCTCCTTGAGCAACAACGGGTTAGGAATCAGTTATCTACCACTGTGTAACAAGCCAGCCCAAAGCGTAGTACCTTAAACTCATCACCATTTTATTGCTCAAGATGGGCAAACTTGGCTGGGCTCAGCCGGGCAGTTCTGGTGGGGTCACTGCTGGGCCTATGTGCTCCAGGAAGCCTCCTCCAAGTCTGGGAGTTACCTGGGGCTGCCGGCGAGGGTGCCCACGCTCTCCTCCACATGGTCTCCCAAGCAAAGGAGCCCCGGTGTCTTTCACGGCAGCAGCTACTTTTCAAGAGGGCAAGTCCCAAAGCTCCCAGGTTCAAACCTCTGCCTGCATCACGTTGCTCTTGTCCCACTGGCCAAAGTAGGTCATGCAGCCTAGCCCAGAGCTTAGATGGACAAAGCCCATGGATTCCAAGAGGCATGGTTTGTGGGGGCCATGATTCTAACAGTCCACTGTCTACCACAGAAATGGGCCAGGGTTTCCCTCAGCCTTCCCAGCCCTGGTCTCTGGGATCCTGAGCTTCCTGGGACATTTTACCCAGGGAAGGGAGTGTGCAAAGTCTGATTGGGGCAGGGGGATGTCAAAAAGACCCAGGAGCCGTCTCAAAGGTGCTCCCGGTGGTCAATTGTGTAACCATTTGAGCACCGGAAGAATGGCTGCAAGTCCCTGTAAATTACCAAATAAATCAAAACTCCTGCAGCCATGCAAAAAAGAAGGGGAAAAACTCACTGCAGGAAAAACAAAATACTGAGACACGCCGTAAAATAGATATAGCTCAAAAACGGGGTTCTATATAAAGAAGTCAAGCGCAAAAGACCACATATTTATGATTCCATTTACAGAAGTATCCAGGAAAGGCGAGTTGAGACAGAACAATAAATGGGTGGGGCCTGGGGGCTGGGGAATTTACTGCAAATGGGCACAAGGGGACTTTTGGGGGTGATGGGACTGTTCTAAAATTACATTCTGGTTACAGCTGCCTACCTCTGTAAATTTACTTTAAATGATCATTAAACTTGGGACGCTTGGGGGGCTCGTTTGAGCATCCCACTCGTGATCTCAGCTCAGGTCTCGATCTCAGCATCATGAGTTCAAGTCCTGCTTTGGACTCCATGTGGGGGTGGAGGCTACTTAAAAAAAAGTTTTTTAAATATATAAAATTTTTTAAAAATAAAAAATTATTAAAGCAAGTGCACTTTATGGCATACAAATTGTACCTTAATAAAACTGTGGAACGCAAACTTATTTGTCTGCACTGCAAGTAAGAATCAGGTCCTCAGTCTAGAGTCGGCAAAGGGAACAATAAAACAAAACAAAAAAAAACCAATAAAAGCATCTGTCCTCTTCCTCAGGTGGAACCAAAGGTCACCTCTGGTCCATCAGGAGAAATTTTTTTTTTCAGGATCCTAGCAGATAACAGTTACCAGTAATATCCTCCTAGGCATGATGATGGCATTGTGTTATGCCGGGAAGGTACCTTATTTAAGATGAGCCCGTTCAAGTGTTTAGGGGTGAAGTACATGTCTGACACTGAAATATTTTGGAGAAGAAATATTTACATGACGTAATACGGCAAAATGTAAATTAAGAATCAAGGTCTGGGTTTGGTGGGCGTCCTTTCTAGGGTTTTCCTTTAAACTTTGCTATACATTTAAAGTTTTCAAAGTGAAGGTTGTTTTTGAGTACCTTTCCAATAAACCTCCCGAGGTCTGCCTGCCTGTGAAAACATCCGATCTGGCCGGCTTGGGTCTGGTCTTTTCCTACCCGTTCCAGCCTTTTGCTGGGGCTCTACAGTGACTGAACCTGAGGCTGCCCTGCGCCCCCATAGCTGGTCCAACCCCTGTTATCTTATAGATGTGGACCCTGAGGCCCAGAGAGAAGCGATCATACCTAGATGCTGCCTGAGATGGACCCACACCCAGGCTGCTCCCTATCTGTGCCCTTAAGCACTGCACTGACCACCCCCTGTACCTCCTATCCAGGCTGCCAGGTGGCCCCAAGCAGGCTCACAGCCCCCCATCAGGCTTCCACCTTTGTCCTCTTGGAAACTCCACCCACTGAACCCTAAAGAGCAAGTTCCCGGTGGCGGACCAGGAAGCAAACGGCCACACATGTGCCCATCAGCATGGTCGCATGGAAGGGCGGTTTGTTTTTCCATAACCCAGCAACCCTATACTACCCCACTCCCGGGCAACCCTGTTTGTTTCCTGAGATTAAGTCTCTTATGGTTTGTCTCCCTCCCCAGTCCATCTTGTTTCATTTTTTCCCCTCCCTACTCCCTACAACCCCGTGCCCTGCCTCTCCAATTCCTCGTATCAGAGAGGTCATATGATAATCGTCTTTCTCTGGTTGGCTTATTTTGCTCAGCATAATACCCTCCAGCTCCATCCACATTGTTGCAAATGGAAGGATTTCATTATTTTTGGTGGCTGCATAGTATTCCATCATATATCTATACCACATATGTATCCATTTTCTGTTGATGGACATCTAGGTTCTTCCCATAGTCTGGCTATTGTGGACATTGCTGCTATAAACATTGGGGTGCACGTGCCCCCTTCGGGTCACTGCATTTGTATCTTTAGGGTAAATACCCAGTAGTGCGATTGCTGGGTCGTAGGGTAGCTCTATTTTCAACTTTTTCAGGAATCTCCATACTGTTTTCCAGAGTGGCTGCACCAGCTTGCATCCCCAAGGGCATTGTTTTTAAACTTTTTCTTTTTCTTTTCTTTTTTTTTAAGATACCACCTATTTGAGTGACAGAGAAAAGCAGACTCTCCACCGAGCAGAGAGCCCGATGCGGGACTCAATCCCAGACCAAAGGCAGGCGCTGAACTCACTGAGCCACCCAGGCGCCCCAGAAGGACATGGTTTAAATCATTTATTTGGAAGTCAATGCACACACACTCTATACAAAAGTTGGAAGCTGCAACAAATCATGTGCCCGCGGCAGCGCATGGATGTGTAAACAAAGACAAGATGAAAATGCCACTCTTTGAGTGGGAACAAATCAGAGTGGCCGGGACATTCATTGTGCAGGGTAAGTGCAAATGAATGGAATGTGGGGCTGGAGGGGAGGAGGGCCACCCCAGGCCTTCCCACCCAGGAGGCTGCTCCCTCCTGGGCACCAACCTTGGAGCTGGGGGGTGGGAGCCAGAGCCCTAGCTCAACTTGAGGGTCCCTCAATTTGGGGAACAGGACGGAGTGTGCAGGCAGGGGAGTGGGCTTAGAGCTGATGAGCTGGGCCCACACCACCCCTCTCTGTTTCTCCTCTCTCTCCCTACCGGGACCCCTCTGCCATCCAGGCAAGGGGGGCCCTGGACTGGGGAACCAGCCCTTCGGAGTACAGAGACCAAGAAGGCCTCAGTGTCTCTGGGAGGGTTCTTGGCCTGAAAGGGGCAAACTTCAAAATAAAGTGTTAAGGCAATAAATAATATCTCACCTCCGGTGAAAACACTATGCGAGAAGTAAGTCTGCAGGGCTGACAGCACCCTGCAGGCATGGGGACAACATGGGGACAATGTGGGGACAATGTGGGGATGGCTGTAGGACCAGCCACTACCCAGCTAGAGCATTTGTGTGTCGAGCCGAAGGCAAAGCGCCCAGCCAAGTTTCCTGTCCTGAGGAGGGCCGGGGATTTGGTCCAGTCCTGTGTGTCCTCTGACCTCCCTGGCGTGGTCCCCGGTACCCCCACCACCAGTGGCCGCACAGGTGATGGGCCCGAGATGAGCCCTGGTCAGAGCGTCCAGCTCAGCCCTAGCACCACCCAGGGGTTCCAGGCTCACAGAGGCAGGAGAGCCGGCCGGGAGGACCAGCCCCACCTCCCCAATCTGTCTTTGGTGGTGACACAGGGGGAAGAGAAATGATAGTCTTTGGCAGGACAAGGGCTTGTCAGAGGACAGCATTCGGTTTCGTGCTTGGGTTTGCCAAGGGCCCAATCCCTGCCCAGAAGGGAGCACAAGGAAAGTCGAACCACCCCTGTCCCACCCTTGGATGGTCTAGGTGTGCCACCCCCCCCAAAGGGCTCCCCAGGCACTCTGTGACCCCACCCTCCCTTTCTAGAGCTGTCAACTCTCTAGGGTGGTGGTAGGGGTGGGAGCCGGTGGGACTGGGCAGCCAGAGACCGTCTAGCCCAGGTTCCTTCTAGCTCAGGACATCGTGGCCCTCGCCACACAGCCCTGCCACCCCATCTTCCACAGGCCCCCTCATCAGTAGCCCTGGGGTGGGGGAGGTTTTGGGGTCCCACACTAAGGGCATCGCACCTCTCCTCACAATACTACCCCCTCTCGCACCACCTCCTCTGGCTCGGGCCCCACAGGCCACTGGTCCAGCCGCTGCTTTTCCCAGGGAGAGCTGAGGGCCGTCACATGGGCTCCCAGGGACTCCAACCCTCTCCAAGGCAGTGGGCGGGGATTCCCAAATGATGATGGGGGACGACGTCAGGAGCGATCACCCTTGGCCACCAAGGCCCAGGCTCTGCCACTGCTGATGGCCACGGATCCCCAGGCCCTTCAATGCCAACGCAGAGGAGGGGAGGAGACGGCCTTCTCACTGCCATCGCAGACGAGACGCAGGCGGGCCCCATCCCCGAGTGTGCCCCCGCCGCTACTACAGCTCCTCCAGGGGCCCGTTCTCTCGGGGCAGTGCCCCGTTGAGGCCCATGCTGTTGGCCACGGGCGCCCCCAAGTAGCCAAGCAGGATTTCGCTGCGGCGCCGGGACAGCTGCAGGATGTCGTCCGCCAGCGCCGGCACGGAGGTGTAGCGCACATTGTCCAGGTCGAACATGTCTCTCAGGTACTGCACGATCTGGTGCTGGGGGCCAGGCTGGCGTTGGCCGGGCCTCGGGCCCTGTTCCCCCGCACACATGCCCTCCAGACCGCCCCAAGCCCCTCCCTGGCTACCAAGCGCCAGCCTGCGCATAGGTTCCGCCCTCCCGGTGCTTCCTGCAGGCCCACGTGGGCCGGGGTCCCTCCAGGCACCCCGCGGTGCACCCAAGAGCCCAGGCAGGCCCCGCACTCTGTTTACCTTGAAGAAAGCACAGACTTCTGAGAGCTGGGGCTTGGGTCCGAGGAAGCCGAAGGCTAGGACGGGGCTAACATGCTCCGATACGGAGTAGAAATGGGAGATGAAGCCATCAGGCACCTGAAAAGGTCACGAAGCTGAGAGCTGCGACGCCGGCAGGGGGAGGTGGCCGGGCCCCGGGGGCCAAGCGAAGAGCTGGCTCCGTGGCGGGCTTGCTGGGTGATCCCAGGCAAGTGACAGGGGCTTTCATCTCTGCAGAGTGGGGGGGAACCTCGAGGCTGCTGTGAGGACTGCAGGTGGAGGGTGTGGGGCAGGCTCAGAACAGGAAGTTCCCCGGTGTACCTGGCAGAGGCAGCTGGCATCAGCCGGCAGCAGAGCCTGGCTGGCAGAGGGGAGCCATGGATTGCAGCCCAGGCAGAGCAGCCAGTCGCCGCCTGGGGGAGCAGGTACCAGCAGCCTGGGGGTGGGAGGGAGGCTGCTCTGCCTGCTCCAGGGGCGCCCTGCCCCCACCAGATGCCTCTACCCAGCCAGCCACAACCCCTTTGTGTGGGCCCCTCCTCCGTAAAGGATGCCCTCTCCCCTTGAGTCCTTCCACATTTCCTGCTGGCCCATGCTGGGCTGGGTCCTGGGGAGGAGATGAAGCAGACCTATGTGTGTCTTTGAGATCCTTCTCGTCAAGGGAGAGAGAACGGCAGGACAGGTGGCCAGGGCTGAGGCAGAGGCCAAGAGGTACAGCAGGGCCTGGGGGCCTAGCAAGACCTCCCTGCACCAGCCCCATTCCTCTACCTACCCCTCCCCACGCCCCCCTGCCCCCAGACCAAGGGTCAGCGCATGCCCATTGCTTAGCTGAGGCGGGGGCCGCGCCCGGGGTCCGAGGGGGTCACTCACCATCAGCAGTCTCCTCTTGGCTTTCAAGACTGACCAGCAAGCAGTGGCCAGAGCCTAAACCAAAGATGGGACCCCACCCAGGTTTCAGAAGAAGAGGTCGGGCCTGCAGCCTCTAGCTGTGTCCCCCCAGCTCCCACCACCCCAAGTGGGAAGATGCGGCTTGGTGGTGCCTGGGCTCGGCTGCTTCCCTCCACCCAGTTCAGAACTGGCCACACCTAACCCTAAGCGCTGACGCTAACCCCCACTGCTGCAGGCCTCTGGATTTGCCATGGAACTTCTCTGGGCCTCAATTTCCTTCTCTGTAAAATGGCTACAACCCAGCATTCGGAAGCTGTGGGTGTCCCCAGCCGCCACCCGCAAACTTTGTGAAGGCCAGCCCCAGGTCACGCCTGCCCCACGGGGCCCACACTCAACTTCTGCTGTTCCTTTCTCTTTCCTATGTCTTAACTCAGATGCATCGCCATGGAGCAGAATTGACGGAGACCATAATGCAGAAGGAAAATGCCCATCATGAGGGCTCTGAACGGGCACAGACCACAGTGGGGTTCCCTGGGAAGCTGGTCCACAGCAGACCCCTGGTCTGCCAAGGTTCAGGGGCTGCACATCAGGTGAGGGAGGAGAAGCTGCCCAGCGGGGAGACCGCTGCCTGATGGGTGGGAGGCCCAGGCTCGGTGCCCAGAGCCGGGGATGAAGGAAAGCAGAGCCTAGGCCAAGGCATGGGGTGATGTAAGTGCGTGTTGGATGTGGAGGACAGGCACCCACCGTCTCCTTGAAGCTGTCTGACAGCCAACGGTTCCTCAGGACGGCAAGCACCGAGGATGGGGGGTTCTCCAGGTCCTCGAAGGCGTCCATGAGTATGAAGTCCAGCACAATATCAAAGAAGCTCATGCACACCACCTGTGAGAAGGCAGGGATGCTCTGAAGGCTTCAGGCCCACTGTCCAGACGGGAAGACCGAGTCCACAGAGGCACGGGTGCGTGGGGGCCTGGGTGGGAACACACTGGGTGAGTGGGCCCACCTCCAGGCCACAGTGGGGTGATGGCACAGCCTGGACCCACGGCAGGGCAGGAACCAAGTGCTGGCAAGAGCGATGGGCCCATCTGAGGCCTTGGAATCAAGGCACAGACCCCCTCCATGCTCGAGGATCTTAGGTATGAGGGACCCCACGGCACTGGGGCTGAGCATAAGCCAACTCACCCCACGGCCCTCCAGCTCCAGCCGCGTGGTAGCCCAGGTCTCGGGGCGCAGGGCATAGCCCATCATCTCTTCATAACTCTCCAGGAAACCTTTGGGGCTCTGTGGGGAAAAGCACAGCCTGTTCTGGTCATGAGAGAGGTTCCAAGGCTCACCTGGACGAGACCCCCAGCAGCAGGCCTGTAGAGCGACACGCCAGGGCAGGGCTGAGGTCAAGGCTAGAGCAGCGGCCATCGAGAAAACCGGCCAAGAAGTGTCCTCTGCCCATGGCAACGTGCCTCTCAGAGACTGGGGCACGTCCGGGAGACAGCCAACAACGGGGCACCCCGCCACATCTCATACCAACTCACAACCAAGCACCAAATGTCTCCGAGGAGATGAACACACACAACAGCGTGAGCTCATTTTGCAAAGATGTGTGAGGCCAGGAGGTTGAGTCAAGCAGCCAAAGATTAAAATCTTCATGCCCCTGGGTGTCACTGCTGAAATGGGAGAAGCTACAGCCCACACTCCTGGGCCTGCTCTGGGCAGTCAGTGAGCTCATGCACGGAACACCACCAGCCCAGCGCCTGGACCTAAACGACGAATAGCATCTAAGACCTGCGCAAGGTAGATCCTGCGCTCTCTGGGGCCGGGAGGTTGAGCTGGGGCGCGCGACATGACGTGCACATGCGGGTGTGCCCTGATGAACCTGGGAGGCTGGGGTGCGCCAGGGTCTGTGCCGTGTGGATCAACGTATCTAGCCGTGCGGTACTAAGAGGGATGGTCCACTAGTACACCTACTCTACAGATAGGCACACTGAGGCTTTGGGAGATCAGCGATGTGCCCAAGAGCCAGGAAGGTTGATGGACTTACACAGAACCCTGGGTGGAGGGGCTGCCGGACCGGTGTCCACCACAATGTGAACACAGTGTAGGGGACAAGTTTTCTTTTTGCTTTTTTTTTTTTTTTTAAGATTTTATTTATTTGAGAGAGAGAGAGATCACAAATAGGCAGAGAGGCAGGCAGAGAACAAGGGGAAGCAGCCCAATGTGGGACTCAATCCCAGGACCCTGAGATTATGACCTGAGCCGAAGGCAGAGGCTTAACCCTCTGAGCCACCCAGGCACCCTATTTTCGTTAAGTTTTAAAGAGAATTAGCTAGGATGACCCCAGGCCCTGCCTTAATCCCTGAGGCTCAGTTTCATCACCTGTAAAGGAGGACGATGACGGTGAGGGCTGGTGGCCAAGCACGTTTGATACCCTCTCACAAGGTCCCCGGGCCCGGCTCACAAACGCGTGAGCAGAGGAGGCTCGGCGAGGGCGCAGGTCTGGCCCATGGACAGGGGGTGATCGACGGGGGTGATCTTGAGTCCAGAGCCTAGGTGCTGCCCACAGAGCGAGCATCCTCCCGGGGGGACCTGCCCCAGCTCCACCTGCCTGCAACGGTGTAACAGGGCATCCGTCCCTGCCCCGGTCCCAGGGCCGAGTGCAGGCTCCGCTCTCCAGAGCTGCTACCCAGCCATTCATGAAACCCACATCCCACCCTGGGAGGCACAGCAAGGACAGCCGCACCCCCAGGCCCCTTGGGGAGCAGCCACAGAGAACGGGCGTCTGCTAAACCCCTGGAGCTCACTTGACTCTCACCTGCCCTTCCTTCATTTGTTCATTCCTTCACTGTCTTGGGAGGCCACAGAGAATCAGAGAGCAGGCCAACCTGGGCTCAAATGCCAACTCTGCCCTTCCCGTGCTTAGGGATCCGGGCCAGCCCCTGGCCCTCCCCAGGCTCGGTTTCCTTATCCATCAAGTGGAGACTGTTCAGGACCAAATGAGCTATTAGAGGTAAAGACATGCGAATAAAGCACTGGGCTCGTTGCTGGGTAAACAGCAGCTGCTGGAAGAATAATTATGAACACTTACGGAGCACCCGCCCCACGCCAGGCCCTGGGCGGGGCACACACCTCTGCTGGGGCAGCTGTGGTCCGGGCCCTCCGGGAGCTCGGCAAGTAGTGAGAGAGCAACCTGCCAACAGGATGACGGTCACGGGGCCGCGTGGGCGGGTGAGCCCAAGGGCTCTTGGTGAAGCCCTCCCGGGGAGACGGATGGCTAGCAGGAACTTAAAAGATGGGGAACCAAGGAGCAGGGGAAGGAATGGGGCCCAGAGGCTTCTAGACGCTACTGTACGTTCTACTTCCTAGCCTCGGTGCTGGGTACACAGAGGTTCGCCTTTTCATTCATTAAATCCTAGAGAGAGACTTCATACTCGCATGTGTGTATTTACAATTAAGTAGTTAACGACAACAGCACTGAGCAGCAGCGTTCCAGCCGCAGAGGGGCAGGCACAGGCAAAGGCCCAGGTCAGGAAGCAAGTCTGGTTAGGATACACTAAGAGCCTGAGCCCTTCGGGGCGCCTTACTGTCAGCTAAGCATCAGGTAGGCATCACAGTCCTGGGATCAAGCCCCATGACGGGCTCCCCACTGAGTGGGGAGTCTGCCTGTCCCTCTGCCCCTCCCTCGCCACTCGTTTGCACTCTCTCTCTCAAATAATCTTTAAAGAGAGAAAGAAAGCAAGCCTGAGCCCTTCAGCCCGGACAGGGCAAAGGGTGCCTGGCAGCCAGCCATGAAACAAAGTTCGGTCTTTACCTCAAGGATGGTGGGAGTGAGGGAACGTTTCAGGCAGCCGGGTGACGTGGTCAGAGACATGTTATTTATTTATTTGTTTATTTTTACAAGTTTATTTATTTAAGTAATCTCCACCTCCAGCATGGGGCTTGAACTCATGACCCCGAGATCAAGAGTCTCGTGTTCCTCCAACTGAGCCAGCCGGGGCGCCCCCAGAGGTGCATTTTAGAACCACTAGCTGGACGGGTGAGGTGAAAAGGACTGGGGGAAGAGGCGTTTTCAAGGGCTCTGCTCCAACAAGTGGCCAATAAACATGAAAATGCATGGAGCCTTATTAATAATCAAAGAAGCATGAAAGAATGGATAACATAGGTTAAAAGCGTTACTCATGTCCAGTTACTGACGCCTTACGTTTGATGTCATGTGTGGACACACACGGTGACATCTCTGACTGGCAGGGACTGTGGCTGTTAAGGCATTTCCAAGAGCAGACTGGCAAAACCCAGATGTGCCCGAGACACGGTACCACCACGTCCGGGCTCTGCCCCACACAAAACCACAGGTCTCTAAAGAGGTCTGTAACACACGGATTATAACAGCAGTGTGACAGTGGGAAATCAGGCACAACCCAAGAGGACCTCCCTGCAGGACCAGATGAACCACGGCGAGCCTGCCCAAGGGAGTACTATGCAATCAATAAAAGTGACCGCCTTTGCCGAAGTGGACTGATAGACAAGATATACTCATGCAACAAAACACAGCTGCAAAAGAGTCTGTAGGGATCTTTGGAAATTAAATAACCACATTCAAGGGTTAGTCCATGAAACCAGGTAGGAGAAACACAGCAGACCGGGCGGTGGCTCCCTCTGGCAGGTTCATGGAGACTTTCTAAGGTTTGTATTTTGGAGTCACTGAATTTGTATAAAACCGGGTGACGGTATCATCAGAAATAAAAAGCAACACAGAACCGTATTTTTCAGAATCTGCACAGGAAAGCCCCCTAAGCCTTTCCCAGCTGCCCTGGAGATTTCAGGAGGAAGTCAAAGCTCCTCTGCTTGATTTCAGATTGGGCTTTTTTTTAAAGATTTATTTATTCATGGGGTGCCTGGGTGGCTCAGAGGGTTAAGCCTCTGCCTTCGGCTCAGATCATGATCTTGGTATCCTGGGATCAAGTCCCATGTCGGGCTCTCTGCTTGGTGGGGAGCGGGGAGCCTGCTTCCCCCTCTTTCTCTGCCTGCCTCTCTGCCTATTTGTGATCTGTCAAATAAATAAATATATAAAGTCTTTTAAAAAATTTATTTATTCACCTGAGAGAACTAGCAGGTGCGAGTGCAAGTAGGGTGGTGAGGGGCAGAAGGAGAGGAAGCCAGGTGAGGGTTCAATCCCGTAACCCAGAGATCATGACCTGAGCTGAAATCAACAGAAGCTTAACTGATTGAGCCAGGAATTGAGCCCAGGAATCCTGGGCTTTTTTTTTTTTTTAAACAGAACCAAATAAAAGTTACAAAAATTAAAATTAAAAAAGGCAAGGTGGGAAGAAAACCTGAAAAAAACTACCTTCTCAGCTTTGGTCATCAGGCCCGTCACCATCTGCCGGCCAACCTCCCCAAAGAAAAGCTGGTTGCTCTTATCTTCTAGAAGACCCTAAGGAATAAGGAAGGGAGGGGAGCGAGCCGGTGGCGAGGTCAGCATAACGGATGGGGGGGGCAGGTGTGGCAGCAGGCCTGGCAGCCCCGCCCAACTACCCCCCAGCTCCGGATCTATCCTCTCCAGGTGGCCCCAGCACCCACCTCGAAGGCTTGGCGCACACAATGCAGCTTGGCCAGAAAGTCGTGGTCACTGTAGCAGCCTAGCAGCTCAGTCCTGAGGAGAAGCAGGTCAGTCACTCCCCCGGGGCCCTGCCCAGCGATGCCCTCCGGGGTCAGGGTGGAGCCCTAACTGGTCCTACCTCAGCCGGGCAGTATGACCAAGGGCAAATGCCTGCCATCCTCTAGGCCTCGGTGTCTCCCAAAGCAAAGGAAGAGGCTGACTGGACGCCCTCTGAGGGCACACTGTCCTCATGGGCACAGAGCGCAGCTGGCGGATCTGGGCCCTAGGAGTCAGGCTGTCCTCAGGCTCCTTCAGGCCCCAGCCAGCCAAGGACCCTTGCTGGCAGAAGGCTGGGATGGCCCACCTGCTCCAGCTGTCACCTGCTCTGGGGCACCTGCAGGCCCCCCAGGCTGGCTCCCCTCATCCACATTGGGAACCAGGACTCTCAACCATTAGTAGTCAGTGAACTTGAAACACACGTATTTAAATCCAGAGTCATAGCCAAAGCCATGTTCTGAGTTTCATATCAAACAGCAAAATTAATTTCAGATGGATCAGAACCCTAAAAGTGCCACAGATGTGGACGCTGAGGCTGAGGGGCGTTAGGGAACTCGTCCCGGGCCACACATGAAAGCGACAGAACCTAGAAGGAATCAGGTCTGTGTGACCCAGGCCCGGCCTCAAGGCCACCGCTGAGATGAATTACTTCAGGACACAAGTCTTTGGAAGAGACCCCACTGCATTTCTGTGATTAGATCCCTGTGATAACTTAGAATAAGTAGAAACAACTATTATTTCATTAATTAATTACATTAACTGCGGTTGTTAGTTGTAGGCCTGCCTGTCTTAGAACTCCAGGCCTCTCTAAACCTTCTGCGCCAGGCCAGGAGCCGCCGCTGGAACACTGCTGGCCTCTCCGGCCTCCAGGAGGGACAGGGCCTGCCCCACCTGCCCCTGCTCCCTGCCTCCTTCCCCACACACTCGCCTGAGGGTTCGGCAGGGCACTCTGCCCTCCTTCACCAGCTGCAGCGCCTCCTCATAAGCGGCGGCCGGCCTCGAGAGTGGGATCAGGTCATCTCCCGCCTGCAGGGACTCAAAGAGCTGGGGGAGGGCGCACAGGGAAAGGAAGACGGGGTCACCACCGGTGTCTGCAGCATCAACAGGGAGTGTGGGTGGATGCCCGGTGACACCCCAGCAGTTGACATCTCAGACGGGGTGCTCGAGGGAATACTGACCCAAGAGGCAAGAGGCCTCAGTCTGAGCCCAGCTCTGGCCCTCAGCATCCCCGCCACCCCCCGCCCCATGGGCCAGGGCCCGACCCAAAGCAACCATCTACTGGACAGGTGCCTATATCTTCTCACGGCCGGCAGGCGGCTGGGCCTGACACACGTGGCCATGGCAGGAGACTGAGGCCAAGCCACTGGCATGCAGTCTAAGGAAGGAGAGGTTGGCGTGTGTTGAAGCCACAGGGCCCAGGACCCCTGGCTTCTCACACCTCCCTGTCCCCAGCAAGTGCATGGGGTCCCCAGGGACCAGCACTTGGGGACTGCCAAATTCTGCTCCTGTCAGAGGAAATGCCTTCACTTTCCCATGACCCAGTGCTCATGCTGAGAGTCCCCCAGGGGCCCAGGCATCACTCCAGCCCGCCCTCCCTCTCTGCGCCTCGACCCCACCCCCCATCACCTCGGTAGCAGAGAAGAAGGAATCCTCGGAGGTCAGGCTGTCCTCATCATCCGCCCGTAGGTGCAAGGAGCCCTCAGTCAGGGGCAGCATGAGGGTCCTCTCTGGGAAGAGAAGGAAGAGAAGGGCTGAGCTGAGACTCCAAAATCAATGGGCTTTTTGGAACGCATGCAAGTAAAGTGACTGACACCGGATTCTGGGCTGGCTGGGGCCCCTGATCGCACAGCTGCTGTGTGCTGAACACGTACACATGAAGATTCTGGGCTCACCGCTTCAAATGAATGGCTTCTTTCGATGCTACAGTATCGCTGGAGGTGGGGCCAGTCAGGTGTGGAACTGGGCTGCTGAGGGGGACTGCCCACGGCCTCAGAGCAGCACCTCAAGGCCCGAGGGCTCCTGAACTCTGCTCAGGCAGGTTCTGCCCTACTGTGTGGCCCTGGGTGAGCTGACTTCCCTTTCTGACAAACTGAAACTTAGCCACTGATGACAGAGAGTTCACAGGAATGCACCGGCCATGGACTCGGTGTTTCTAGCCTCACCCACTCAAGGGCTGCGGGGTTCTGGGCCTTCAGGGCACTTAGGAAAGGTCTGCCGAACAGATAAGCAAAGGTCATGGCCTTAAAGGCCCTCCCAGCCTTCTCTGCCACACAGGGAGGGCAGAGACAGCAGGGAACCCCTCAGGCAAAGCCACATGGGGACAGGCCGTGGGAAGTGTGTGGCTGTAACCAACCCCTCGCCGGGCCTGTGTCACCACCGGGGAGCTGGATACGGAGTCTGATGCTCCCCCTCAGAGCTGACAGCAGCCAGGGAAGGTCCTGGGGTCCCGTCACCGCACAGGGTCCGGGCGCCGTCGGCCAAAGAGGTTCATTCTCTCTGCCTGATGTCACCGCCTCGACCTTGGTGGGGGGCCATCAGCAGGCCTATTTTTTGTTTTTTAAAGATTTTATTTATTTATTTAACAGAGAGAAACACAGCGAGAGAGGGAACACAAGCGAGAGAGGGGAGTGAGAAAGGGAGAAGCAGGCTTCCAACCAAGCAGGGAGCCCGATGCGGGGCTCGATCCTGGGTCTCCGGGATCATGACCTGAGCCGAAGGCAGTCGCTTAACCAACTTAGCCACCCAGGTGCCCCATTAAGGCCTGTTTTTTAACTAACCAACCAGATGATCCCTTCTGCCCGCCAGGTACCCACAGAAGTCACCCAAACCAAAGGCCCGGAACCTGTCAGGGGAGATGTTGAAACATGCCTGCAGGCCTGCTCCCAAGGGGTGGGCTAAGGCACAGCGGTCAGGAATTCCTGGGCCTCGCCAAGCCCTGCTCCTGCCACCACATTTAAAAGAACACTCCGGGGTGCCTGGCTGGTTCCGCTGGTACAGCACGTCACTCGCGATCTGGGGTTGTGGGCGTAGAGATGACTTAACAAAATCTTAGGGGCGCCTGGGTGGCTCAGTCAGTTAAGTGGCTGCCTTTGGCTCAGGTCATGATCTCAGGGTCCTGGGATCGAGCCCTGCATTGGGCTCATCACTCAGCAGGGAGTCTCTTTCTCCCTCTCTCACTCTCCCTCTGTGCTCTAAATAAATGAATAAAATCTTGAAAAAAATAAAAATCTTAAAAAACAGAAATAAAACAAAACAAAGT
Source organism: Spilogale gracilis (assembly GCA_004023965.1). Lineage (NCBI taxonomy): Eukaryota > Metazoa > Chordata > Mammalia > Carnivora > Mephitidae > Spilogale > Spilogale gracilis. The sequence goes on along the minus strand of PITA01009544.1, from coordinate 25,277 downwards.
CTCTGTCCCTCAAGGCCTGTTCCCCATCTACATGTAAGGCACTGATCAACCGAAGTCTAAAGGCTCTGAGGATTCGGAGGGAGCCACACCCCCGTTCTCTCGCCACCTCTTACCCTCCCCCTGCCCCCGGCCCCGGCCCACCTCAGCCTGTAACGAGGCCAGCTCACCAAGGTCCTGCAGCACGCTGTCGGCCGGGAAGGTGGACCCAAACTCCTCCTGCAGGTGGTAAGCCCGGTGCAGCAGGGACTCCAGCTTCTCTGCAAACTCCCTTCGCTGTGACTCTGGCTGCAATTCAAACACTGAACATCAGCCCGGGCCCTCCACACTCCCCAGGCCAACGGTCCCCCCTCACCAACGATGGGGGGGAAGGGGAACAGGATCTGGGGCCCAGCGGCAAGAGGACATGTCTCGACCAGAGCTGCCCTACATAGGAGCCACCAGCCACGTATGGCGAATAAGCACTTGGAATGTGGTCTGTCCCAACGGACACGTTCCCTAAGAAGAAATACACACCAGTACTTAGTATCAAGAAACCATGAACAAAAACACTCTAAGATACCTCAGGGACGCCTGGCTGGCTCAGTCAGGTAGGTGTCTGCCTTTAGCTCAGGTCATGATCCCGGGATCCTGGGATCAAGTCCATGTGGGGCCCCCTGCTCGGCGGAGAGCCTGCTTCTCCCTCTCCTCCCTGCTCATGCTTTCTCTCGCTATCTCTGTCACTGTCTCTCTCAAATAATAAATAAATAAAATAAAATAATAAATAAATAAATAAAATTAAAAATAAAAATAAAAAAATAAAATAAGATTTCAACGATGCTCCATGTTGATCACGTGCTGATATAATATTCTCCATATACTAGATTACATAAAAAAATATTATTAAGGGACGCCTAGGAGGCTCAGTCAGTTAAGTGTCTGACTCTTTTCTTTTTTCACCAAGACTTTTTTTTTAAGACTTTATTTACTTATTTGACAGAAACACAGCTAGAGAGGGAAGACAAGCAGGGGAAATGAGAGAGGGAGAAGCAGACTTCCCGCTAATCAGGGAGCCCGATGTGGGGCTCGATCTCGGGACTTTTTTTTTTTTTTTAAAAAGATTTTATTTATTTGACAGAGAGAAACAGCCAGAGAGGGAACACAAGCAGGGGGAGTAAGAGAGGGAGAAGCAGGCTTCCCGCCGAGCAGGGAGCCCGATGTGGGACTCGATCCTGGGTCTCCGGGACCATGACCTGAGCCGAAGGAAGTCGCTCAACCAACTGAGCCACCCAGGCACCCCATAAATAAAATCTTTTTTAAAAAAATTAATTTTACCAGTTTCGTTTTGCTTTTTAGTGTGGTCTCTGAGAAAATTTTTTTTTTTAAGATTTTATTTATTTGAGAGAGAGAGTGAGAGAGAGAGCATGAGAGGGGAGGCCGGACAGCATGAGAGGGGAGAAGGTCAGAGGGAGAAGCAGACTCCCTGCGGAGCTGGAAGCTTGATGCAGGACTAGATCCCAGGACTCCAGGATCACGACCTGAGCTGAAGGCAGTGGCTTAACCTACCTAGCCACTCAGGAGCCCAAGAATTTTTTTTAAAAAAAATATTGTATTTATTTATTTGACAGAGCGAGAGCGAAGGTGAGGCATAGCGAGATGCAGGTTTCTGGCTGAGCGGGGAGCCCGATGCAGGGCTTGATCCCAGGACCCTAGGATCATGACCTGAGCTGAAGGCAGACGCTTAGACACTCAGACACTGACTGAGGCATCCAGGTGCCCCTCTAAGAAATTTCAAATGAGCTATGTGACTTCCTACTGAACAATGCTGACCCGCGCTCTGAGCCCAGCACCACGAGTTCCAAATGGTATGACCTCAAGTAAATTACTTCCTCATTCTAAGCCTCTGTTTCCTTACCTATCAACTGAGATAAGAGCACCTACTTCCTAGGATTTTAGAGAAAACATGAAGGAGAGAAAGCCCTTCACACAAGGTTGGCCTGTAGTGATGACCGGTAAGTGTTGGTCATTGTAATAATCATTATGGTATAATATATAATATACATAAACTACAATATACAAAATATACAGCATGTAACACATATACGTAACATAATGCGTACAGACGACAATAAGATCATTATAATAAGAAGGCAGTCAGAATCCCAGAAAGAGCTGGGTTCAAATTCCACTATCCCACGAATCCTGCGTGCGTCAGAAAGTATTCCAGGCAACAGCCTGCGGTTCGGTGACGTCCCCCTGCCCTCGGCTTCCGGGCTGGTATGTGAGAAGAAGGCGGCGCTCCACCTTTGATCCCAGGAGCTTCCTGGCCAAATCGCCAGGCACAGGTTGGCCCAACTCTGTTTTCTGCCGTGGGTGCCTGAGCCCTTACCTGTACGTAAGCAGGCCCCAGGGAGGAGCCGGAGGCCAGCTCGGGCAGGAAGCCCCCGGAGACAGAGGTGCAAAAGCTCAGAGAAGGGCGGCTATGCTGAGAATGGTTCTCGCACCAACAGCCTGCCCTGGACCCGGCACCCTCCTCTTCAGCCCCGCAGCACCCTTGAAGGCAGGCATGGCCGTGACCCCAATTCACAGAGAAGACTCAAGGATGTTAAGTGCCCCAGCTCACTCAGCTAGAGCCCCAGCAGAGCCCACGGAGCCCCGGGATCCGCTATCCACGTTGCTCAGTTCCCTTGCGCTGCGGCTTTGGCAGAGGTCTGCGCACTCTTTCTGGGTGAAGTGGCCTCAGGTTAGAGACCGGTTTCTTGGATGTCACACCCCAAGTGCCAATGACAAAAGAGAAAAGATACGCTGAACTCATTGAAGTTAAAAACTTGGGTGCTTCAGGGGTGCCTAGCTGGCTCAGTTGCAGGAGCGTGTGCTCTCGGGATGGTGGGTTCATGCTCCACATTAGTTGTGGAGCCTACTTAAAATAATAGAATTTTTTAAAATAGAAAAGATTGGGGTGGCGCCTGGGTGGCTCAGTTGGTTAAGAGACTACCTTCGGCTCAGGTCATGATCCCAGAGACCCGGGATCGAGTCCCACATCGGGCTCCCTGCTCCGCGGGAAGCCTGCTTCTCCCTCTCTCACTCCCCCTGCTTGTGTTCCCTCTCTGGCTGTGTTTCTCTCTGTCAAATAAATAAAATCTTAAAAAAAAAAAATAGAAAAGATTGGCTCAGTGGGTTAAAGTCCCTGCTTTTGGCTCAGGTCATGATCTCGGGGTCCTGGGATTGAGGCCCGCATCCGGCTCTCTGCTCAGCGGGGAGCCTACTTCCTCCTCTCTCTCTGCCTGCCTCTCTGCCTACTTGTGATCTCTCTCTGTGTCAAATAAATAAATAAAATATTTTAAAAATTAAGAAAAATACAAGAGATTAAAAAAAAAAAAAACCAACCTTTGTGCTTCAAAAGAAGCCGTTAAGAAAGTGAAAAGACAATTCGCAGAATGGGAGAAAGTATCTGCAGATCCTATCTCTGATAAGAGACTTGTATCTAACATATATAGAGAACCCTTACAATTCAATAATAAAAAGACATTAACTACTTGTCTGTGGATAGACACTTGGGTTGCTTCCATATCCTGGCTATTATAAATGCAAGTATCCATCCACAGATGAATGGATAAAGAAGTGGTAGATATATACAATGGAATATTATTCAGCCATGAAAAAGAATGAAATCTTGCCATTTGCAACAACATGTATGGATCTATAGAGTATAAGGCTAAGTGAAATAAGTCAGAGAGACAAATCCCATAGGATTTCCCTCATTCGTGGAATTTAAGAAACAAAATGAATGAACAAACAGAAAAAAAAGACAAACAAAAAAACAGACTCTTAAATATAGAGACCAAACTGGTGGGTACCAGATGGGGGAGCTTGGTGGGGAGATGGGTGTAACAGATAAAGGGATGAAGAGGGCACTTACCATGATGAGCACTGAGTAATATATAATATTGCTGAATCATTAAAAAAGGATCAATAGCCAAAAATCAAAAATAAAGGATCTGAACAGACATTTCTCCCAAGGCAACATACAAATGGTCAACAAGCACTTGAAATAAAGTGCCACACTGTTAGCCCAGGAAAATGTAAATCAAAACCACAATGGCATAACCATTTTGCATCCACTAGGACGGCAAGAACCAAAAGACAGATGGAAACAAGTGCTGGTGAGGATGTGGAGAATCCAGAACCTTCCCACACTGCTGGTGGGAGTATAAAATGGCGCAGCTGCTGTGGAGAACCGTCGGGTTCCTCCAAATGTCAAATCTCGCCTAACTGTAGGACCCAGCAATTCCGCCCCTAGCTGTACACCCAAAGAAGTTAAAAACAATGTGTCCACACAAAAATCTGCACACAAAATGGCCACAGCAGCATCACTCATAAGAGCCACAAAGTATAAACAACCAAAATGCCCATCAATGGATGAATGGATAAAATGTGGTCTCAGCCACACCACAGAGTATTACTGAGTGATAAACAAAAATGAGGTAGTGATCCAAGTTACAAGAATGAACCCTTAAAACATTATGCTATAGGAAAGGGTCCAGGCATAAAAGGCCACTAATTACAAGTCCACTTAGAAATGTCCAGACCAGGCCAATCTATAGAGATGAAGAGTAGATGAGGAGTTGTCTAGGGCTGGGCTGTATCTGATGGAGAGGGTCTGATGAAGTACGCCCAGGGACTCCCTGGGAATATGAGATGAAAATGTTCTAAAATTAATTGTGGTGATGAACACTCAGCTCTGAATATACTAAAAGCCAATGAACTATACAATTCAGAATTGAATTGAGATGAATTTTATGGTATACGAGTAATATTCCAATAAACCTGCTAAAACATTTCTTTAGGATAGAAAACTGCCCGGAAGGATACGCAGCAGCTGTGTGTAGATGAAGAGTTACAGGCATCAAAAATACCGACAACAGAGATCATTTATTGAGCACCTACTTTGCATCAGGATCCTAGGCCTGGCAGTGGCCGCCCCTCCCGCCCCCCCCCAGTGCTCAGGGAGGCCAAGGGCCTTTGCCCATATTGCACAATGTGAGCCACCTGATCAAAGATGAAAGACTTTTCGGGCACTTTCCCCCCCCTGCTCTTTTCTCTTTCTATAGTTCTCTCTCATCTCTGAGGAGTATTTCATTGCCTTCACAATAAGAACAATGAAAGTTCTAGAATTTTCAGATGTAGTATTAGCAGTCAATACGGTTTTGGAAACAGGGCCGCCTCCTTTCCTTCCCTCAACCTAAAACCCTCCTGCAAGCGTCTTCTATCTGCTCACAGACAGCAGTGAGCTGACACAGCTGTGCCCCTGGGCACCGGAGGCTTTGTCACCCTCTGGGCCGTTTCTCCGATGTCCTCTCTCCTGCAGCTGCTGTGCTCCTGCTTGTGTGGCAGGCTCTGAGCGGACGTCCCCAGCTGGGGGATAGGGCACCATACCTCCAACTTATTACCCGCCGTGCCAGGCATGTCCTTCTCCTGGTGCTGCCAACTGTCTTCCCGGCTCCCCTGCCGGCTGGCTCCTGGCCCACAGAGCCACAGGTGGAGGAGGAGTGGGATGGGGCAATGGGCAAAGTCCCCTCCCAGTCCTGCCTTACACGGTATCACTGGCCCACCCTACCCAAGCTGGGGTGACACCTGCCAGTAAGCCCCACCTTAGTTCTGGGGTCTGCGGCTCCTAAGCTCTGGACACACTCCTCCCCTGTGCAACCAATTCCCGGGGTTAACCTCCCTTTTTAACACCTGAAGTTGATCTTGACAGACTCTCCAAAGACCATCAGAGTTTTCCCCAAAGAGCCCCGACTTCATCCTCTCTCCAGCCGAGGACAGAAGCTCACAGGGCTTTTTTTTTTTTAATATATAAAAGCACAAAGACTAAGAAACAGTCCACAATCCTACCACCTACATACACCCTGCCTGTTAGCATAGCTCAAAATTAGGAAGGCCACACGGTAAAATACAATAAAAGCCTTTTTCCACCTTTCTGTTTCAACCCGATCTCCTCAGATCACTGTTAACAGTTTCCCAAGTTATCTGTCCAGAGGAAAGTAAAAACACACATACACACCAGGCACATGCATGCAGGGCTCCGTGTCCTTCTGAACCTGTACACACATGGGTCCCACTATACACACTCCACGTCTTGCTTTTTTCCACTTAATGACATACTGTGGCAACAGCAGCCTCTCAGCCTAGGTGGAGTTCCCTCACACTGGACCCCTGACCCCTACGGATGGGCATGCAGAGCGTTTCCAGTTTTTTCTGGTTTTCCACTGTTACGAGATAATGCTTCAACCAGCGTCCATCCAGGACACACACATTTATTTTTCATGTTAGCTTTTTCACTTTAGTTCTCTTTTCTGATATTGAAATAAATACTGACAGTACCTAAAAAAATGTCTAAAGAAAGGACAAGACTAAGACACCTGGGTGGCTCAGTCGGTTAAGTGTCTGCCTTTGGCTCAGGTCACGATCCCAGGGGTCCTGCAATCAAGCCCCGAACTGGGCTCCAGAGCCTGCTTTTCCCTCTGCCTACTGCTCCTCCTGCCTGTGATCGCTCTCTTTCTCTCTTTCTCTGATAAATAAAGTCTTAAAAAAAAATCTTTAAAAGAAGTAAAAAGAAAAAAGAAAGAAGACAAAGGCTGTGTGATCAGCTGAACGCCGTCTACTTCCCGCCAGTCCTTCATAAAATGCACCTTTTCCTCACATAGTTGGGACTGGGGTGTGATCAGCCCCCTGGACGACTGAGTGATTACCAAGCGTCAGGCGTGTGCTAAGCGTCTTACATGTGTACTTCCCTTGGGTGGACTGACATGGTGGCAGAAGGAAAAGCTCGGTGCCCAGCAGAAGGGGGGGTGCTACGCTGCCCCCCAGAGGCTGGCTGTCTCTGTGTCCCACCTCCAACCTTCTCCATGTCTGGGAGCTAAGAAAGATGCAGGAAAGGACCACCTACCTCAGACTGTACCTCCGAAGCATTCTCGGGGTTCCGCAGGCTCTCCCCGGGTGTGGGGGTGTTGCTGTTGTCCCCTCTCTGCCCCACGCTCAGTGCCTGTTCCCACTTCTGTAGAGCTTCCTCGAACAGCTCCATGCCTGAGCACGGGCGGGAAGATAAGGGAGAGTCTGACCTCGGCAGAGGAGAGCAGCCGGGCCCCACATTCCAGATGGGGTCAGAAAAGCAAGGAAACAGAAGGACATGAAAGGACGAAAACAAGCAGGACTGGGAGAGCCGGGTCCCAGTCACTTTTCCAAGGCAGGTCACTTTATAGGCCTCCATATCCACAAATGGCTGGAAATCACCGATTAAGGGTTTTGGGGTCAGGAGTAGTGGGGTTGCAATCCAGTAGCCGGGAAGGTGTCCCAAGCCCAGCCTGGGCTCCTGGGGAGGCCACTCTTTCCCCAACTCTGCCCCGGGGAGGCCCCCTGGCTGGCCGGTACCTTGCATGTAGAGACTCTCTGCGTTGCCGTCGCTAGCGGTCACAGACTCTTCCATCCCTCTGGCATCCCATGGTCCCGAGCACGCAGCCGTGGGGCTGGAGGAGTTCACTGCTACCGTCTGGGCACCATGCAGCACAAGGACCCAAGAGCAAGGGATAAGGCCCTCCCAGACCTTTTGTAGGACCCGAGCCTCTCCCACTGCCTGGTCCTATGTCACATGGCCTTTCCAAGGACCATCCCTGAAGCGAGCCCCCCACCCCCACCCCAGCCAAGCCCTCAGCTGGGCCTGCTTCTACCAACTCGAAGCACCAGATGGCGCTGCACAGAAACTACAGAAGTGGGAGGGAAGAGGCCAATGGCCAGCCGGGGAATCAGCGGCCTCCCACAGAAGCTGTCCTGGGCCCATTCCCTGCTTAGACTCTGCAACTGGAGGCACTAGGAAGACTGAGGGTGCTCCCACCACCACGGGGCAGGGCAGGGCCCACGCTCCCCACACTTCTCGTCCTGCTGGGATGTGGGCTCCTGCAGGCTGAGAGCCCTCTCTTGCTGGTTCAGAGCTGGGCTCAGACCTCACTGCACGAACGGGTCAGCAGATGAGCGAATGAGCCCAAAACCACTCCTCAGGAGAAAATATGCTTCTCTTTGTCTCGTTTATCTCTTTATCTTCAGCAGAGTCTCCGGCACAAGGTAGGTGCCTGCTCTGTGTCTGATGAACGAATGAACTTTCACAGACAAGTATCTTCCCCACGAGGCCACCCACCTCTCTCTCACCGAAGCCTGGCCCCTCAGTAAGTGATCAGTGACAGTCTCAGAAAGCCCTGTGTGGATGGATGAGAGATCAAAGGAAATCTCTCTTGTCTTCCTTCGGATCTGTGCTCCCAGCGGGGGGGGCAGAGACTCGAGCCTCCTCAGTACTAGGGCCTGAGCCCGGGCCCCCTGGTGCCTTCCCCTGGCTATTTACCGAAGCCAAGCTGTGGGAGGAGCCTGAGTGCTTGCTGGGCTCGATGGAGGAGATGCCACTCAGAGTGTCGTTGCTCTTGCTACCAGGACTCTGCGTCCTCCGGCTGGAGTAGCCTGTGAGGGACAGGAGGGCAATGGTCACGCGGCTTTCAGGTCCGGCCTTTGACAGGCTGTTCCCACCTCCAGACAACGCTCCAGGGCGATGGCAGAGCGCCCAGGGGCATGCACCTAGCACCGTGCGACCCCTGTGCCAGTCAGGCCTGTCGCTCTACATGGGGCCCGGACCCGTCAGATATGCCGGACCTTGAGGTCTGGCGACTTCTCCACCTATCTCTCCCTCTCCCTCAGTCTCCCCTGTGTTGCTGACTGACTGATTTGGAATTCTCCTCCTCCCAAAAAGATTTTGAGACAATGACTTCTTTAAATACACACAGAACATTTTTTTTTTTAATGAGAAAAGTAGAGAAGGGAAAAGAAGGTAATCCCGGGGGGCCGGGGTGGTGGGATGGGGTAGGCAAGCGAGAGGCCGGCATAGGGGGACCTCCGTGTGTCCCCAGGGCCCGCGAACACAGAAACCCGGCTACAGGGCGCCTGGGTGGCTCAGTTGGTTAAGCGACTGCCTTCAGCTCAGGTCATGATCCCGGAGACCTGGGATCAAGCCCCACATCGGGCTCCCTGCTTGGCGGAAGCCTGCTTCTCCCTCTCTCACTCCCCATGCTTGTGTTCCTCTCTGGCTGTGTTTCTCCCTGTCAAATAAATAAAATCTTTAAAAAAAAAAAAAGAAAAGAAAAGAAAAGAAACCGGGCTACAGCTGCACATCTCTGGTCCTGTTCTAGACTAGTCTTAAAACTTCTTTTTCCAGTTGTAAAGAGAAAATTTCCCCTTTATGACGATAATTCACAAGTAAAATTCACTTTCATATAAGGGGATTTTTTTCCTTCCTCCTTCTGTTTTTTGTTTGTTTGTTTGTTTAAAGTAGGCTCCATGCTCAATGTGGGGCTTGAACTCATGATCCTGAGATCAAGAGCCTCACACTCTACAGACTGAGCCAGCCACGCACCCCAGGGGGGATTTTTGCTTCTTAAACCAGGTTTCTCCCAAGATGGGGAGCCTGTGAGGACTTCCTGCCTGGGGAAGAGATCCGCAGGCTATTCAGGCGTGGCTAACGCTGGGCTGCTGGGTTATAAAAGGAAAAGGGTCTTTGAGGGCCTGGCAGGCAGGGGAGAGGGGCTGACTACACAGGACACGGGGACTGAGAGCATCATGGTCCAGCTCTCGATGTGGTGTAAACATAGGACTCTCGGTGCTACACAAAATTGACTAAAGGACTGTATGCTCAAAAGGCTAAACTTAAGAAAAAAAACACAGGGTGGGGGGTGGGGAGACTACCATCTGCCTCAAGAACCACGTGGCCCTTCTTGCTCCCGCACCAGGGACCTCCCTCCCTAGGCAGAGAAGTTGCACCCCGCCAGCCCCCTCCAGATGCAGCTGTCCCAAGGGCTCTTCAGATACCGAGAACTACGACCACCGATAGGACACATGCATCTGGCCGCATCATCCACCAAATCCCTGACTTGGTGAAGGCCACGGGGAAGGGTCTACCGCTACCCCCGCTTCCCAGAGGGGAACTCGGCTTGGAGACAGGACGTCACTAGCCCAAGATCTGACGGTGACCAGGGGCCCAGCTGGGACCTGACTCCAGGTCAGACCCTCCCTCAGTGCCTGACACCTACCTTTCTTCACCGATGGGACCTTCCTGGCCATGAGGATGGGGAGGGGCACCGTGCCCAGATGTGCACCTCCCATCTCGGGGCCGACCTGCTTCTTCCTCCGCCGTCGCCTCTTTAGCTGATGGGCGGCCAGAGCCAGGGCCACCGTGCCCAGGGCTGTGGCAAAAAGGACCTTCCGCAGGCCTGGTGTCAACCGCAGCTGGGAGAAGGCAGACTGCAGGAAAAGAGGGAGGAGGCTGGCCTACATCTCCCTGGAAGAGCTCCGAGGTGGGCAGGGACACAGGAGGCCTCAGGCACTCGGGGGCTATTTCCTGACCAGGACTGGTGGAGAGGCAGCCACCCCCGTGTCCCCAGCCGAGGAGGGACCTGGCCAGCACCTCTGAGATGTGGACCATGGAGATGTAAAGAGGGGGGTTGGGGACAGCAAAATGACAATGCCAAAGAGTTCACATCTGGGCTCTAGTGGGTGGCACTAACTCCGTTGGTCATGATTCTAACAGCTGCAGTGACCAAGGCCTGCTACACCAGGCACAGGGCTAGCATTTTATGTGGCTGAGTGAATGCCTGTTCTTTTCCAGTTGAGACTCTGAGCCTCACACAGACACATGCGCTAGGTGACGGGGAGTCAGAAATCAAACCGAGGTCTCCTGATCCCATTTGGTAACAACTCTTTGATGTCAATAACATTCCCTCCACCTGACTGTCCCCTCTGTACTGTTCCTTGCTCCTCACTCTCTGCCTGCTGAACTGCGAGCCCTTTGGGTGCGGCTGCATCTCACATAATAAAGCTTTAGGAAGTATCGAAATACCTGGTGGGCCACAAATACCTAAGGTCTGCAGGGAGGGCACTACTGACCCCTTTTATAGACTGAAAAACTGAGGCCAAGGGTTCACAGAGCCCTAGGGTGAAGACCGGCCTTGGGGCCCCAGACTCCTAACCTCGTCCTTCTTGCTCAGCTCAAAGAGGAGACCCCAGAAGCCTGGGGCAATAATGCAGGACAGGCTTTCCCAAATACTAGGGACCCTGGGATGAGTGGCTAGTGTTTCGGAGGCCAGAGGGGTACAGGCAGGCCCACAAGCCACCCCAACCTTTACCTGCCCAAAAGTCGTGTATAAGAACACAGGGATCTCGGCCACTGTCATGGCCAGCGCCTGCATCATGGACATGCCCTCAGTCCTCCGGAACGCCATGGCAGGACCGGCAACCTCAGGTCTAAGAGCTTCCAAGGAAAATGTCTTCAACTGGCCGCTGGCTGGGTCCCAGGCACCATCCACGCCTCAGAAAGACAGGGACGCACATACCAGAGGGTCCTTCCACAGAGCTGAGAGACGGATGAACAAGTCAGACACAAGGATATGCTCACATGAGCACAGCAACACACCCACAAGAGTACCCTGGGGGATGAGATGGGAGCACAGCCTACCTTCGGAACGTCAGGCCTGGAATCGGGCTCCCGCCTTCTGGAACCACCAGCAGGAAGGCAGCCAAATGCCCCACATACCCTCTGCCTGCCCTGAGCCCCAGGAGCAGGAGACAGCAGCTCTGGCGTGTTGGCCCAAGAACAGACCCAAGGCCTGGGAGATGAATCGGTCACTTTCGAACTTGGGGCTTTACGACACAGTTGCACAACTTTTTTATTTTATTTTATTTTTTTGGATTTTATTTATTTATTTCATGGAGACAGATACAGCTAGAGAGGGAACTCAAGCAGGGGGAGTGAGAAAGGAAGAAGCAGGCTTTCCACCCAGCAGGGAGTCCGATGCCGGGCTTGATCACTCCGGGATCATGATCTGAGCAGCAGGCGCTTAACGACTGAGCCACCCAGGCGTCCCCTGCACAATCTTTTTAAACCCACGGTCCACTGGCTACACAAAAACCTCAGGCCACAAAAGGGTCAGGCCCCCGTTCATCTCCGACCAAGCCAAGAATGTTTTTCTTTCCTGTGGACGGTATTATGAAAGCCACAGCGTGCTCCTCAAATAACGAAAGCCACGACACTCTATGTGTCTATTCTGCGCCGGGTTCTTTACTTACATTATTTCACAAGATCATTACAATTTTGTGAAGGAGATGCTATCTAGCCCTGTGCCCCATCTTTGCCAGTTTCCGAAGAGGAAGGTGAGACTCAGACGGGTTAAGTCAGAAGTCGTGCACAATCACACAGCTAGTATGAGGCAACGACAGAACTTGGACCAAGGTGTAGTGGACTTTAGACGCTGTGCTCAATACAACCCTTTACCTAAATCTAACGTGCAGCAGGAAGTGGCAAGCCCCGGCAAAACTACAAACTCCAAGGGTAACTTTCCCCTAGGGCCTTCGAGACCTCCCAGGGTATCCCACTGCCCCATTCCAAGGTCAGCGAACAAGTGGCTTGAGCACCCACTGAGGCCCGGCCTCCAAGATCCTGCACAGCACTCCCCAACTGCCACCACAAAGACCACAGATGCCTTCAAGGTCTCCTGGGACCTCAAGCGGAAGAAATACACAGGCCAGAATAGACCTTATCAACCTGGGACAGCGGCCAAAGTCACTGGAGCCGCACAAGAAACAACTTCTCCCAGTAAGGGGGAAGGATGGACAAGCCTACCAGTGTAGCTCCGGGGCTGGGCTGCGTGCATAAGGGGGCGAGCGGGAGAAGAGCCAGTCTAGGGCCAAGGTGCTGTCAAAATAGGAGACATCCTGCCAGGGAGGCTGTGACTTGAGCTGTGACCTCCGGTGGTCAGAGTCCAGGTTCATATCCGTAAGCCAGCCCTCTCATCCCCCCCAATGTGGCCCAGGCCTCAGAACACCAGAGGATCAGTAGCCACTATTTCCCCAGCACTTATACTATAGGCCAGCCTCTGAAACAGGCTCTGGCTGGGAGTCTAATCACTTAGAGACAACCGTTGCTTATGATGGGGAAACTGAGGCCATGAGAGGTAAGCGACCTGACTGACCTCGCTAACTGACCAAGCTCCAAGGGGTCCCAAAGCTACGGTGTTTCCCTGGAGACGCCTGCTACAGCTGCCCCGGCTCCCACCTTGCCACACGTGGCTGGGAAGCCTGGTGATTTGCCTGCAGGAGCCTCTGCTGCTCCAGATGAGAGGAAGAGTGGTAAGTACGAGGTGAACCTGCTTCACTCCACGGTTGGATCCAGACTCAACTCAACCGTGTCCCATTCTTCCCCACTGACACAACCGGGAGAGAAGCCTCCTCTTCTCCATGATGACTGCCTGTAGCAAAGTTTCCTACCCGGTGCACACTCTCCACGCCATTTCCAGCTGGGCAAGTCACCCTATAACCTTGGGCAGGAACCTCCTCATTCCGCCCCTGCTGTGGCAGTTACAACACCCTCAACCTGGATTCCACAGGGGCACCTCCTCCCTTGCCTTGGGTAATCCTATTAATGACTCTGACCTGAGCAGCCCATCTTTCCTCCCTGACCGCAGCAATGTCCGGGGCCCAGTCACTCCGCTGAACCATCCTCTGCCCAGTCTGTTCATTCCACCCTAGACACCTTCCAATTCTGACCAAGCTAGCTAGGTACTGGGCACGCACTCCGCACTGGACCTCAGCAATATCCCCTTATTCAGAATCAGCTCATCCCATCCCGGACATTTCCCCGCGCAGCCCCAGTTCAAGCCCCCTTTTCTCTTGTCCGACCCCTGAAATATCCTTGAGGGTCGTCCAGGTGCCCACTGGCGCCACCCACGGCCGGCACACCTGCTCCCTCTATCTCGGGCACTTTGGTCGCCCAGGTTCGGGTACCTCCGACCCTGCAACGTTGCAGGCCCGGGCATCTCCTCAATGACCTGTACCTTCGGTTCCACCTCTCGCGCCGCCCACGGCCCGGGTACCTCTTTATTCCAACCTGGGCCCTTCTAGTCCGTCTGAGCTCGGATATCAGCGCTCGCACCCAGTTACTTGCTCAGACCCGGCTTCCCACCCACTGCAAGCCTCAGTCCCGCGCCCTGGTGCGTTGCCCGCCACACGGGCTCAAGCCGAGACGCCACTCACCCAGGATCCCATCGCTGCGGAAGGGCAGCGTCTCCTTCCCCGGCACCCGCGCAACCAACCTCGCGGCCACCGCGGGGGGCGTGGTCTCGCGCCAGGCCAACCCTCCTCCACCCAATGAACGTCGCCGAAGCTTTCCTTGCTGCTCCGGCCTCCGGCCAATGGTGGGTGTCACGTGACCAGCCTGGCCTCGCCTCCCGAGGCCTCTGTTCCTCCCCCGAAGTGCGGTTGAGGCGCGGAAGTGACCTCTTCTCCCCTACCATTGGCCCACGGGATTCGATTGACTCCGGCGACTGAGTGGGGGCGGGGCCACCCTTAAAGAAACCGAGGCGGAGCTATCAGGTCTCGAAGGGTCTTTCTGGGAGGGACCTGCGAGCGTTTTGAGCCTTATTTGGCTTATCAGCTCCTCCCAGTCCCCCGCACAAATTCGGCCTGCCCTTCAAGGGACCATTTTCAAATGCCGCTACTACCACTGCCTCTGACTTCCCACAGCTGTTGCTGCTGCTGCTTTCTTTTCTTAAAGATTTTTTTTTTTTTTTTAATTTGACGGAGAGAGAGACGGCGAGAGCAGGAACACAGCAGGGGGAGTGGGAGAGGGAAAGCAGGCTTCCCACCAAGCAGGGAGCGGGATGTGGAGCTGGATCTGAGCCACCCAGGCGCCCCGCACAGCATCTTCTTAAACCAAACTTGGCACTCTCCGCTTTCTTTTGAAGCTCTTTGCAAATCTCTCCTACCAGACATTTTCTCGCTGAGAGTTGAAAGTGATTACGTTCCTATTGACCACAGGTGCCTGGAAGGAAACACTGGGGTTGGAATACTGCTGACTGGAGTTGAAATCAAGTTCCGCCACTTAAGCTCTCTGGAGTTCATGGGGTTTACCCCTCTAAGGAATTCCTACCATGCCCAAGTCACCAGGCTTTGATGAGGCTTGAAGAAAACAGTGTGGCAAGTCCTCTCATAACCGCGAAGAACTCTTTTTGTTTGTTTGGTTTTTGCTTTTAAAAATTTTATTTATTTGAGGGGCGCCTGGGTGGCTCAGTTGGTTGGGCGACTGCCTTCGGCTCAGGTCATGATCCCGGAGACCCGGGATCGAGCCCCACATCGGGCTTCCTGCTCGGCAGGAAGCCTGCTTCTCCCTCTCTCACTCCCCCTGCTTGTGTTCCCTCTCTGGCTGTGTTTCTCTCTGTCAAATAAATAAAATCTTTTAAAAAAAAAATTTATTTATTTGAAAGAGAGAGAAGTAGCAGAAGGAGGTGCAGAGGGAGAGGGAGAAGCAGACTCCCTGCTTAGCAGGAAGCCAGACACTGGGGCAGACTCCATCCTGGGACTCCCAGATTATGACCTGAGCTGAAGGTGGATGCTTAGCTGACTTAGCCACCCAGGCGCCACTGCAAAGAGCTGTTTTTAAATATAATTATCAGCAAGGTCACATTCCTTCATTCATTCAACAACTAATATATCTGTGTGCCAGCCTTTCAAAGATGCACAGTAGTGGACAAGATACATGGTGGGCCCAGGGAGCTCAGAAGAAGCAGATTCTTAATTACAACTTTGTGTGATAGTTGCTCTGATGGGAGAAACTCAGGAATGTGGGGAGACTGAGGAAACACCTTGGCTTTGCAGGGGGCAGTGAGAGACTCCTGAAAGAAAGCGAAGTCCAGTTGCAAACTGAAGGAGGAGCAAGAATCAGCTGGGTGAAAGGGAGCGGACAGAGCATTCCAGGAGCAGCATGGGCTGTGACCTCAAGGCAAGAGAGAGGCTGGTACCAATGAGCGAAGGAAGAGGGAGCCAGAGCACAGTGGTCTCCACAGTTGGACTGCCTGGGTTCTGGGCTCAATCTACCACTCTCACTCTGCACCCTGTGACCTTGTGCAAATCAGTTAACTTCTTGGGTACCCCGGTGGCTCAGTCGGTTAAGGCATCTGCCTTAGGCTCAGGACATGATCCCAGGCAGTCCCAAATTCGGCTCCCTGCTCAGTGGGAAGCCTGCTTTTCCATCTCCCTCCACCCCATCCCCTCTGCTCAAGCTCTTGCTGTCTCTAATGCTCGCGCTCTCTCTCCCTCTCAAATAAATAAATAAATAAGATCTTGAAAAAAGATCACTTAACTTCTTTAAGCACCAACTTCCTCACCCCTACAATGAGGAGGAGGATGGTTTCAGAGCTGTTATGACCATTCTAGATGATTATTCACTTAAAAGTTCTCAATGCTGGACCCAGCATGGTCTCAGGACATTTGGACCATTGGTCGTAAGAAGATTGCAATAGAGATTTGTAAATGGAGATAAATAGATGAAACATATAGATTGAGAATGGTGTAAGTAATAACTACTGCCTACTGTCTCTCCTATTTATTTAGTTATCTTAATTTTTTAAAAAGATTTTATTTATTTGACAGAGAGAAACACAGGCAGAGAGGGAACACAAGCAGGGGGAGTGAGAGAGGGAGAAGCAGGCTTCCCGCCGAGCAGGGAGCCCGATGTGGGGCTCGATCCCAGGTCTCCGGGATCATGACCTGAGCTGAAGGCAGTCGCTTAACCAACTGAGCCACCCAGGCGCGCCTAGTTATCTTAATTTTTTAATAGGTTCTATGACCAACATGGGGCTTGAACTCACAACCCTTAGGGCAAGCACCACATGAGCTCCTGAGAGAGCCAACTAGGCGTCCCACTCTCTCTCCCCTTTATCCACCTGCGTTTTTCTTCTCAGGAAGAAAACTTCTCATCACTTTGTTTGCCCAAGAAGGGAAGAGCCGTATTTTGTTTACTTCTCCATCCCTGGAGCCTAGAACAGTGCCTGGCTCACAAAGACTTTCTCCTTGACCAAACCTGAGTTAGGCTCCTCTGAGCACTCTGCGGACTTCCATCTATATCTTTGTAGAGTCCAATTTTTGCAAGAATTTCCCAGCCTTGGTGTCTGATCACCCTCCATATTTAAACAAGTTCCTCATTTTCTACCCCCAATATCTTGGCTTGCCTTCAGGGAGAATTTCTCTAGCCTTGATGTTTCCACTTAGTCATTTTCCATCCACTGACTCACCCTTCTCTTTAGCTCTAAATCTCCACTTGTCCTTGTTATATTCAGAGTTGAGCCCCATTTCTTTCCCCTACTGCAAAACCCCCACTGCAGTGGTTCCTCCTGAATGAAGTCTTCCTTAAATCTTTAACAAGTACAATAAATACTTTTTAAAAAAGATCTTATTTATTTATTTCAAGAGGGAGAAAGGTGTGAACAGGAGGAGAGGTAGAAGGAAGGGAAGAGGGAAAGAAGCAGGCTCCCATTGATCTGAGCTGAAATCAGGAGTCAGACATTTAACCAACAGAGCCACCCGGGTGCCCCTGAATCTTTTATTTTTTAAACGGTGCTCAATGTGTTATTCAATGAGTGAACGTATATCGATACATGGCTGTTGAAGATGATAGGGCTGGATGCTGACTCAATGAATAATATAGACCACCACAGACGCTCATTGATAAACAAGTGAATGATCAGCACAGATGAATAAAAGCACATAGTAATGGCTCTAAGTAGGTGATAAACACAGATTTATTAAATGGGTGCACATTGAGTCACCTGGAAGCTTTCCAAACTCCACCTTCCTGGGCCTCAAACATGCTATGAGAACCAGTCTGGAGGTGGGTCTGGGGTCTGGATTTGAACAAAACCCCAGGTGACTGAGCTCACCCTGCAAAGACAGGCTGGGGTAGGTGATGAGGAACTGGGGTTAGTATATGGACATAAACAAGCCAGGCATCCAAAGGATGGAGCCAGATAGGAGAAACACCAGTCCAGCAACAGAACTCTCTACTGCATTAAAAGATGAAGTCCAGAGGCGGAAAGCAGGGAGAGGTGGGGACAGATAATAAGCCCCTTCTAAGGTCTGTGAAAGGGAGGATGTAGCTGCAGGCCATTCCCTTGCTTGTCCAAGACTGTGAGGAGGTAGGTGCAAGATCAGCAAGTGTCCCTGCCACAAGCACAGCCCATTCCACTACTTTGGCCTCCTATCTCTCTCCCTCCCTCATAACCCCTCCACACACCCTCACCCAACTTTGGAGAACTAGAGGGCTTTCAGGGAGCAATGAGAGGAGTCCCCAGGCAGTCTGTCCCCTGGCTCAGATGTCCTTAGTGTCACCAAGGTCAAAGTCAGAAGAAGGGGATTGGAAAGGTCAAGATGGTGGTGGTGATGGTGGTGGGCTGCACAAAGGGACCCAGGGCAAAATAGAGAAATAGGAAGACAGAGAGCCTAGTAGATGAGTGGGGTGCGAATGGTCAAAGGGACATGAAGAGCCACAAATAGGCAAGGGGCTGTGCAACAAGAAATGGAGAGAAGCCATCCAGCCGGCAGACGAAGACCGCAGGGTAAAATAGCCAGTCATAACAAGACCCGCTACCTCTGGTTGCGCTGGGGCCCGAAGACTCCGCCCGCGCCCCGCCCGCGCCCCGCCCGCGCCCCGCCCGCGCCCCGCCCGCGCCCCGCCCGCGCCCCGCCCGCGCCCCGCCCCTCGTACTTCAGCTGGCTCCTCCCAAGCATCCCGCCCCGCGCGCTCCTGCTGGCTCCTCCCACGCGGCACGCGCCCCGCCCTGCGCGCTCCAGCGGGCTCCTCCCCCGATGCCCGCGCCCCGCCCTGCGCGCTCTGGTTAGCTCCGCGGCGGCGGCTGCGGGCGGGCTCGGGGGCTCGCCGAGGGAGGGCGCGCAGAGGGAGGGCGCACCGGCAGCAGGTGGGCGGGGTACCGGCGGGCGGCGGCGGGCTGGGGGCTGCCAGGCTGCGCTCCGGCTGAGCGCGGCCGGCCGTGCGTCGCGCCATGGACTTCAACATGAAGAAGCTGGCGTCGGACGCGGGCATCTTCTTCACCCGGGCGGTGCAGGTGAGACCGTGTGCCCTGGCCTCGCGGCCCGGATGTGGGGTGGGCCGGGAGCACCCTTGCAGGGAAGCCGGGGCGGGGGGCTCAGGAGAAGTCCCGGAAAGCTGCCTCCTCCCCACCCCCGCTGCGGGGATACCCAGATCCCCTACTGCTGCGCTGCCCAGAAGAGCCCGGGGCGGCCGGCCACCCGGGGCGCACACTCAGCGTAGCCCTGGGCCGGGGACTGAGCCGGGCCTCGGCCCTGTTGTCCCGGGGAAGGTATCGGGGCCCACCGTTTAGGGTGGCTGGGTTACCCCGCTTCCGTAGCTGCCGCCGCAGGCGGGGAGAGAGCTCCTGCCTCCTCGGCCCTTACCCAGCAATGACTCTGGCAGGCGTCTGGAGGCCTGAGCCCCAGGCCCAAAGACCGTGCACCGGCCAGACCCCTTCTCCGAGCCTCAGTCTCTGCACCTGTGCAATGGGCTGGTGGTACTGCTTCCCTCAGGTCCCCTGTACACGCTTGGAAAGTCAGTCCGGAAGCCAGGAGGGCTGGGATTATTTCCTTTCTGCTCCATGGGAGGCCTGTTTCCTCTTACTTCTGCAAGCCCCGGGGGATGGGGAGAGGGCGGAGGTCTGGCTGGGGTGCCCTCCTTGGACAGCTGTCCAGGCTGATGATGCTGGGATTGGAACAAGTCCTATCTACATTCGGAGGCCAGGAGAAAAACTGAGGTCTTAATGTAATGGTGAAGACCTGGAGGCAGCTACGGGCGTGGGTGCTCCCTCTTGTGACCTTGAGGAAGGGGCTTCATATCTTGGCCTCAGTTTTTCAATCTGAACAATGGGATTAGCGATCGCTCCCTCCCAGGGTGGATGTGAGGGTTCTTGGTACTCTGGATGCTCCCTAAAGACGAGCTCATGGGGCGCCTGGGGGCCTCCATCGGTTAAGCCTCTGCCTTTGGCTTAGGTCATGATTCCAGAGTCCTAGGATCAAGCCCTGTGCCGGGAGTCCTTGCTTAGCAGGGAGTCTGCTTCCCCCTCTCCTATCACCCCTCCCCCCCCCGACTTGTGCTTTCACACACACACACTCTCTCTCTCTCTCTCAAATTAAAAAAATATATATTAAAAAAAAAAAAAAGAAGCCAAGCATACTAGTGGTGTTAACGTAGATAGTAAGGCACCTGTGCGGCATGTGACCTTGGGCAAGTCACTTTTTTTTACCCCTTCTGTCAATCGGGTGTGACAGCAGTCGGCCTCCAGGGCTGGCTGCAGACTCCGGGCTTGGCCTGTCGCAGAGCTCTGGGAGCCAGTCCTATTGTTTGTCCTTCCTCTTGTTGTCTGAAAAGCCCAGCCCCAGACAGTCTCTGGGAAACCCATGTGCTCATGTTTACTAGAAGGCACCGTGTCCCGTGTCCCGTTGAGGATTGTGCCCCAGTGAGGATTTGCTGCTTGGTATTTCAAGCCCCGCAGGTGACCCCAGCCCTAGGGGGGTCGCTAGGACCCTGGAGCCCCTTGGCTAGCCTCAGTTCATCTGGAAGGTGGGAACCCTCCCATTGTTGGTATGGCAACCGCTCTATCTCCCACATCTGGGCAGAACCTGATATGCCAGTTTCCTGCTACTGTGGGGCCCTGGCACCTGACCTGGCCAGGGCCTGAGGAGCCTGGGGTGAGGGGAGGCTTGGGCCCTGTGGCCTCACTGCTCCTGGTCGGGGCAGGCCCACTGGGGCAGGCCCACTGGGTCACCCGTACTGGAGTGGGAGCCAGCACCCAGGCTCCAGACTGGGGTGGAGGAGGGAGCTGGGAGCTTTATAAATAGAGGCTTTCTCTGGCTCTGCCCGCCCACCCCCTGATGCTGCCATCTTGCAGGGAGCAGCCTCGGACTCTGCAGACATCAGCCCCTGAAACAGGAGGCCCTTCCTTTTGGTAGGGATGGGGCAGAGTGGCAGGCCAGAGGAGAGAGGTGTCGTGAAATATCACCTGCGTAGGAGAGGACCCTTGGGACCTGCTGAAGCCGGGCTGCCTGGAGATAGGCATCAGTCAGAAAGGATGGGAGGGAGTTCTTCATTATCAGCGTCTGGGCAGTTTCTCTGCCTAGGTGCCACCTTGCCATATCCCAGGACGTACTGGGTAAGCGGGCAGCCCCTTCATGTACCAGGGACACCTTTTAGAGCCTTACCCCATCCCCATCCAGTAGGGAACCTGAGCTTGACCCTGGGAGAGCAGGATCCCTTTTATATGGGTGGTTCTAGGATGGCTTTCCGGTCCCTGAACTGTGCCTTGAAAGTCAGGAAGGGTTTGTGATGTTGGTCCAGGGTCTGGGAAAGGCCCAGCTAAGGACATCGAGGCAGGAAAGCCTAGGGCATATTGAGTATGATGCCAGCGTGGGTGGGAATGGCCGTGGGAGCCACACTAATGCTATTAGTAGTAACTGCCGTGGTAGTACGAGCAGTGGTAGGACTAGTAATAAAGGCCACGAGGAGGTGGCACTTGTCGTCGTCTGAGCCAGGCAGGCAGCACTGGGCATGGGATGGATGCCCAAGGCGTCAGGAAAGCCCCATAGGACATTGAACCTGGGTGGACCTGGGGTGTGAGGGATGGGTACCCTGAGGCTCAGTGGGCAGTGGCTGCCGTTAACCTCAAACATGTGGGTGACAAAGTCACCTAAAGTGAGGTGCCTGGCACTTTGGGGCTCCGGGGGTTCCTAGGCAGCTCGGAGGAGGAACATGAAGGAAGCCTTCTATTCATGGTGATGGTGACAGCAGCTAAGGTTTATTAGGCCTATGCTGTGTGTTTTCGAATATTCTGAGACAGGTCCCGTTATCCCCCTTTGCCAGGGCAGGGAGCTAAAGACCAGAGAGGTGGCTTTGCCTCTCTGAGCCTTGGTTTCCTTATCTGGAAAATGGGGCTAGGACTACCCCAAGGGGCTGGGTGAGGTGAGGCCTACTCAGGGCAGGCTCTGCGAGGCCCTGGTTTAAGGAATGTGAGGAGGCCCAGGAGGGGGGAGACGTAGAGGCCAGGAGCAGCTGGGTCCCGGGCAGGGAGCTGTAGGCCATAAGCCTGGCCCACCCAGGCCTGCAGCGAGAAACCCAAGCCCTGCTGCATAATTAATGGCTGCCCAGTGACTATCTGTGGCTGCCGCCCGCTCCCTGCAGCTGGGAGCTGTCGTAGGCCTCTGGATGATTGATCGCTGCCAAGCAGTCTGGGGAGGGCCTCCAGGCTCCCAGCCCATAATGACCCTGACTTGAGCACAGTCTGCCTCTTGCCTCGCCTCAGTGGCATCCTCTGTAACATGGGAAACTTGACCCAGCTGTCCTGGAGAGCTCTCAGAGACGTCGGTGGGCCATGGTGTCGAATGCTTAGAGCCCCGGGTTGGACCACCACGCAGTGAAGTCCTGCCGTCATTATTACTGATCATAGTCCTGCAGGTCTATGCCCTTTTGCTCTTTGGTTATGACCTTGAACAGACTCTGCTGGAGCCTTCTAGATCAGAGAGGCCAGGACGTGGGCCAGTATCGGGTTGTTCCTGATGGCCCACATGGCCTCTGCCGGCTCTGACCCCTGGGCCATCCTGGTTCCTGCTGGGCCTTGGGGCGGGGCCGCCGAGCTTTCTGGGCCTCGTGCATGCCCAGCAGTTGGCTCTGAGGGGCTAGTGTTGTTCCCTGTCCACCACACCAGGCGACCAGGGGCCAGCTGTGTGGCTGTCCTGCCCAGACACAGTCCCTTTCCTTCCCAGCTGTCTCTCCCCCCGCCAGCTCCCCATAGGAGCAACACCAGCCCGCTACCAGGCCTTGGCCTTCATGTCTTATCCACATCTACCTTCCTTTCTTTCTTGCTTGCTTTCTTGTTTTCTCTCTTTCCTTCCTTCCTTCCTTCCTTTCTTTTTCTTTTTTACTTTTTTTTTTTTTTTTTTTTTAAGTAAGCTCCACACTCAGTGTGGGGCTCAAACTTACGACCCTGAGACCAAGAGTTGCACACTCCCCTGACTGAG
Organism: Spilogale gracilis; assembly: GCA_004023965.1. Classification (NCBI taxonomy): domain Eukaryota; kingdom Metazoa; phylum Chordata; class Mammalia; order Carnivora; family Mephitidae; genus Spilogale; species Spilogale gracilis. The sequence goes on along the minus strand of PITA01009544.1, from coordinate 2,363 downwards.
CCCCTCAGGGACCCCTTACCCGCATCTTTCTTGTTTCATCCTATTACAGCTATGAAGAAGCTGCTATTATTTATTCTCATTTTTCAGCTCAGGAAACTGATGCCAGAGAGGCAAAGCCACTTGCCCAAGGTCACACCGCTCATCAGGGGCAGAACCGAGACTTGAATCAGGTCCCTCTGACTCTGAGACCTGGGCTCCGTCCACTCGCTGCCCTGGCATCCCCTCCCCAGTTGCTCCCAGTACCCCAAGGAGCCTGTGGTCACCCAGACTTGGCTTTGTGCCCCATTTATTCCCTGGGCACCTGATACCAAGTGCTTTGCTTTAAAGTCAGGCTAGGAGGACCCCGGGAACGAGGCCCCCAATGACTCCTTATCCCTCTAAGTAATAAGCTACATTTTGTACAAATGTGCATTTTGACGGGGGTGGGCCCGCTAGCTTTCTTGATTTCCAAAAAAAGCCAAGATCCCCATCCTCTGGTCCAGCCTAATTTTGCAGAGGGGCAAATTGAAGCAGAGAGCAGGGCTGTAACTTGGTCAAGGTCACGGAGCAGGTTAGGGGCAGAGCTCCTTTCTTGATCTGGGGCTTGGTTCTAGCCGGGTGAGGAAGAGAAAGGTATAGAAGCATGGGGCAGGGGCAGTCCTCGCTTCCCCCTTTCTGAGCCCTCCCCCCGCAACCCTACCCCTCACAGTTCACAGAGGAGAAATTCGGCCAGGCTGAGAAGACTGAGCTGGATGCACACTTTGAAAACCTCCTCGCCCGGGCGGACAGCACCAAGACCTGGACGGAGAAAATCCTCCGGCAGACCGAGGTGCTGCTGCAACCCAACCCCAGTGAGTGGGCACCCGGCAGTCCTGGGTGAGGGGCTGGAGGCCGCCTGCAGGAGGCCTGGGCTGCACGTGGGACTGGTTGGGGCCCTCTGAGGCCTGCAGGGGGGTGGGGTGGGGTGGTGGAGACAGTTAAAGGAAACAGCAGACTCGGTGATGGGCTTCAAGGGGCCTTTACCTTGGACCTGTCACCCATGGCTATGGGACCTGGGGTGGGCATTTCATGTCTCTGAGCTGCGGCTTCCTCCTCTTTGGAGTGAGGGGTCCTATCCGGTTGAGTGACAGTTTCACTGGGTCAGAATAGGCACCAGAAAGAGAATATTCTGTTGGTCACCAGGCCAGGCACCCCCATGGGCATCCCTCGTCTGGGTCTGTTTCTGTCCCCGTGGCTTTGGCTGCTGTCTCCCTCCAGGTGCCCGAGTGGAGGAGTTCCTGTATGAGAAGCTGGACAGGAAGGTGCCCTCGCGGGTCACCAACGGGGAGCTGCTGGCACAGTATATGGCAGAGGCGGCCAGTGAGCTGGGGCCCACCACGCCCTACGGTGAGCCGGGGTCAGGGGTCACGGTCTCTTGCGCTTGAATTTTCCTCCATCCCTCCCTTCCTTTCTTTCTTTGTCTTTTAATGAAGTACACAAATATTATCTACTTGTAAACATTCATGAAGTGAATGAATGAAAATGAAAAGGTGAAAAAAATGCAAAGAAATGAAAATAAGTGAAAAAGTTCATTCTCAGTTGGTGCAGATGAAAACAGAATGAGAAATAGAAGTCTCTCTTAACCAGTTTCGGTTTGTATATGCTTGTTGATGCGAGCCTTCTCTGTGCACATCTGCCGCAACCTGATTTTTCACCTTGGTGTCGCGCTAGCTACCTTTTCCCAGCGGCACATACAGAACGACCTCCAACTATTTTTTTATTTTTAAGTTTTAGATATAATTTACATAGCATAAAATGCACCTGTTTTCTGTGTAATTCAATGCTTTTTCATAAATTTACAGAGTTGTGCAAACATTCCCCCCAGTCCTATTTAAAGAACATTTCTATCCCCCGCACAAAGTGCCATGTCTACTTAGAGTCAGTCCCCAGGCCACCGCCTGCCTACCACTCGTGCGCTTTCGTGTGCCCATTAATGTGCTTTTTCTGAACCCCTCATATGAACGGAATCATATGGTGTGTTGGGTGGTTTTAAAGATTTTATTTATTTATTTATTAGAGAGGGAGAGCAAGCACTCATGAGAAGCAGAGGGGGAGGGAGATGGTGGGGGAAAGAATCCCAAGCGGACTCTGCATGGAGCCAGACACGGGGATCAATCCCACGATCCCAAGATCATGACCCGAGCCAAAAGCAAGAATTCATTGCCCAGGGGCGCCTGGGTGGCTCAGTTGGTTAAGCGACTGCCTTCGGCTCAGGTCATGGTCCCGGAGACCCGGGATCGAGTCCCACATCGGGCTCCCTGCTCGGCGGGAAGCCTGCTTCTCCCTCCCTCACTCCCCCTGCTTGTGTTCCCTCTCTGGCTGTGTTTCTCCCTGTCAAATAAATA
>PITA01009543.1:53801-77122 GCA_004023965.1 Spilogale gracilis | reverse complement strand
AGTGAAGGGGGGGATGATAGAACCTACTTAGCTTTAGAGTGTTAGGACTTGATTAGCCTGAGGGCAGCTGCGGGTTCCATAACGCCCTGGTGGGTTAGGCATCTACAAATCTAAGACCTCCTGGTGATTGATGCCTTTACAAGGCCTGTGTTAACCAAATGGTGGCAAATAGGTCAAGGAACCATCTGTGCATCTTGCTTCCTTGCCCCTGTACCGGAAATGTGTGAGCAGTCCAGGAATTGGGGAGGGGGCTAACAATGTTATCTCACCCTAGCGGGAAAATTACTGTGTAACTCTTGCTTGCTGTTTGAAACGTATATAAACCCCTAGACCCTTGCATTCGGGGTCCATGCTGAAACCCGCTGCGTCGGGCAGATGCTTGGACCTCAGCTAGCTGAAGAATAAACCTCGCTGTGTGATTTGCATTATCCTGAGCATCCTCGGTTTCTCTTTGGGGAGGCGGTCTACATCGGACTTTAACAGGTCTTTAATTCAGTTTTATTAATTTTGTATAATATAAGAAAGTGGTCCAGGTTCATTCTTTTATATGTTGCTCTCCAGTTTTCCCCAAACCATTTGCTGACAAGATAGTTTTTTCTTCATTTGTTAGACTTTCCTGCTTTGTTGCAGATTAATTGACCATATGTGTGGGTTCCTGTTTTCTATTCTGTTCCATTGATCTATCTGCCTGTTTTCATGCCAGAACTGTAATGTCTTGAGGACCACATTTTTGTAACAAAAATTTAAGTCTGTAATTTGATTCCTCCAGCTTTGCTTTTCTTTTTCAATATTGCTTTGGCTATCCAGGGTCTTTTGTGGTTCCATACAAATTTTAGGATTGATTGTTCTGGCTCAGTGAAAATGCTGATGATACAATGTAAAGATTGCATTAAATATGTAGATTGCTTTGGGCAGTATAGACACTTTGTCATATATGTTTTTCCAATTCATGGAATGTATTTCTATTTCTTTGTGTCATTGTCAACTTATTTCACCAGTATTCTAACGTTTTCGAAGAAAAAGACTTTTACCTCTTTGGTCATGTTTATTTCTATGTATCTGGTAGTTTTTGGTGCAATTGTAAGTTGGACTGATTTCTTAATTTCTTTTTCTGCAGTTTCATTATTGGTGTATAGAAATGCAACAAATTTCTGTATGTCTATTTTATATCCTGAAACTTTACTGAAATTATTGGCTCTAGTATTTTTGGTGGCATGTTTTTGGTTTCCTATATAGGGTATAATGTCATCTGCAAATATCGAAAGTTTTACTTCTTCCTTGTCTTGGCAACCACTTTTTACAAACTGTGTGTGTGTGTGTGTGTGTGTGTGTGTGTGCGTGCTTGTGTGTGTGGTGTGTGCACACATGGATGCATGCATGCATTTGTGCTCCTTTATCTCATATAACACATTACATTTTTTCCAACAGTTTTTGGGTTTGCTCATCAATGAAAATAGGTCTGTAGATAAGTACATTTGAAGGAAGAGATCTAAGTTTTGTGTCAATGCTGCTGTTGATGGCAGATTGGGTGACCCAATACAGCTTGCTGTAACTCTGCTTCTTTACCTCTGTGATGATCAACTTAAACAAGATCAGTAATCACATATACAGGACATTTAAACTTGTCACCTAAACCATGGGATTCATCCCCAGAATCTAGCCTATGTCCATCCTAGTTAATGACACTGCATCACTCTCCTTTCAAAGCTTAACTCTGGCCTTTGTCCTTTTTTTATTACATTATTTTATTTTTTTCTGTCCCAAGATTCATTGTGTAAGCCCCCACACCCAGTGCTCTATGCAATTCATCCCCTCAATATGCACCACCAGGCTTACCACACCCAGCCCCTTGCCCACAAGACCCTCAGTTTGTTTCGATGTCCAAAGTCTCTCATGTATCATCTCCCGCCCCGATTTACCCCACTTCCCATTTCCTTTCCTTCTCCTACTGTCTTCCACATACTTCTTATGCTCCACCAGGAAGTGAAACCATATGATACTTGACTTTCTCTGCTTAACTCATTTCAGTCAGCATAATCTCCACCAATCCAGTCCATATTGCTACAAAAGTTGGATCTCCATCCTTTCTGATGGAGGTGTAGTATTCCATTATATATATGGACCATATATTCTTTATACATTCATCTATTGAAGGGCACCTTGGCTCTTCCACAGTTTGGTGATTGTGGCCATTGCTGCAATAAAGATTGGGGTACATGTGGCCTTTCTTTCACTACATCTGTATCTTTGGGGTAAATACCCAGTAGTGCAACTGCAACATCATAGGGTACCTCTATTTTTTTATTTTATAAGGAATCTCCACATTGTTTTCCAAAGTGGCTGCACCAACTTGCATTCCCACCAACAGTATAAGAGGATTCCCTTTTCTCCACAGCCTCTACAACACTTGTTATTTCATGTCTTTTTAATTTTGGCCATTCTGACTGGTGTAAGGTGACATCTCAGTGTTGGTTTTGATTTGAATTTCCCTTATACCTACTGATGATGAACATTTTTTCATGTGTCTGTTAGCCATTTGTATGTCTTCTATGGAGAAGTGCCTCTTCATGTCTTCTGCCCATTTTTTGATGTAATCATCTTTATTTTGGTTGTCGAGTTTGAGGAGGAGTTCTTTATAGATCTTGGATATCAGCCCTTTGTAGTGTCATTAGCAAATATCTTCTCCAATTCTGTGAGTTGCCTCTTTGTTTTTTTTTTTTTGACCATTTCCTTTGCTGTGCAGAAGCTTTTTATTTGATGAAGTCCAAAAAGATCATTTTTCACTTTTGTTTCCTTTGCCTTTGGAGATGTGTCTTGAAACAAGTTGCTGTGGCTGATGTCAAAGAGATTACTGCCTAGTTTTCCTCTAGGTTATGATAGATTCCTGTCTCACGTTGAGATCTTTCATCCACTTAGAGTTTATCTTCCTTTGTGGCATAAGGGAATGGTCAAATTTCATTCTTTTAAACATAGCTGTCCAATTTTCCCAGCACCATTTATTGAAGACACCGTCTTTTTCCCACTTGGATTTTTTTCCCTGCTTTGTCAAAAAGTACTTGACCATAGAGATGTGGGTCAATATCTGGACTCTCTACTCTGTTTGGTTGGTATATATATATCTGTTTTTGTGCCAGTAACATACTGTATTGGTGATCATAGCTTTGTAATAGAACTTGAAATCAGGTAACATGACGCCCCAGTTTTATTTCTCCTGTTCAATGTTTACTTAGCAATTTGCAGTCTTTATTGGGTCCATATACGTTTTAGGATTGTTCCTTCCAGCACTTTGAAAAAAATATTAGTGTAATTTTGATTAGGATTGCATTGAAAGTATAGATTGCTCTGTGAAGTATAAACATTTTAACAATGTTTATTCTTCTGATTCATGAGCATAGAATGCTCTTCAATCTTTTTGTGTCTTCTTCAATTTCTTTCAGGAGTGTTCTGTAGTTTCTCCAACAGATCCTTAACTTCTTTGGTTAGGTTTATTCCTAAGTATCTTATGGTTTTTGGTGCTATATTAAATGGAATTGATTCTCTGAATTCCTTTTCTATATTTTCAATCTTTATTACAAAGCTGTGACCACCAAGGCAACATGGTACTGACAAAAAAACCAGACACATATTCCAATGGAACAGAGTAGAGAGTCCAGATATTGACTCGCAACTCTCTGGTCAAATCATCTTCAACAAAGCAGGAAAAAATATCTAGTGGAAAAAAGACAGTCTCTTCAAGAAATGGTGCTGGGAAAATTGGGCAGCTACATATAGAAGAATGAAACTCGACCATTCTTTTACACCATACATAAAGATAAACTCAAAATGGATGAAAGACCTCAAAATGAGGCAGGAATCTATCAAAATCCTAAAGGAGAAGATAGGTAGTAACCTCTTTGATATCAGCCACAGCAACTTCTTTCAAGACACGTCTCCAAAGGCAAAGGAGACAAAAGTGAAAATGAACTTCTGGAACAACCAACAGAAGAACCCTGAGACTAAAACCCCGGTCACAGAATTACTGGAAATGAACATAAACAATAGGACAGAAATGGAATTCAGGGCAGCAATTGTCCAAGCAATAGCTAATTTGGAAAAGAATATTATTCTAAAAATGGAAGCCCTAATAACAGAAGTGAAAACTGAGGTTAAAAAGGCTACTAATGGTGGGCGCCTGGGTGGCTCAGCAGGTTAAAGCCTCTGCCTTCGGCTCAGGTCATGATCTCAGGGTCCTGGGATCGAGGCCCACATTGGGCTCTCTGCTCAGCAGGGAGCCTTCTTCCCCCTCTATCTCTGCCTGCCTCTCTGCCTGCTTGTGATCTCTCTCTCTGTCAAATAAATAAATAAAATCTTAAAAAAAGCCTACTAATGAGATGCAATCTAATTTAAACATGCTAACAGATAGAGTAAGTGAAGCTGAAGATTGTATCAGTGATTTAGAAGACAGATGGATTAAGAAAGAGGAGCAAGAGAAGCCTTGGAGCAAACAGCTAAAATCACATGAAAAAACAATAAGGGAAATAAATGATGCATGAAATGCTCCAATATCAGAATTATTGGAATCCCCAAAGGAGTTGAGAAAGAAAGAAGCCTAGAAGATATTGTTCAACAAATCATGGATGAAAATTTCCAGAATCTGGGGAATGAAACAAATGTTCATATCCTAGAAACAGAGAGGACACCCCCCAAGATCAATGAGGCCAGAAAAACCTCCAGGCACATAACTGTGAAATTCCTGAATCATAAATCCAAAGAATATGTTTTAAGGGGAGCAAGGGGAAAGCGATCACTTACCTATAGAGAGAGGACCATCAGAATTATGTCAGACCTTTCCACAGAAACCTGGCAAGCCAGAAAGGGCTGGCAAGACATATTCAGGAAATTACATGACAAAAATGTGCAACCAAGGATAATGTATCCAGCAAGGTTGACTTTCAGAATGGAAGGAGAAATAAAGAGCTTCCAGGACCGCCAAAGTCTAAAAGATTATGCAACCACCAAGCCAGCACTACAAGAAACACTAAGAGCGGTTCTATAAAAGAGAAATGAACCCAGGAGTGACTCAGAACAGAAATTGAGAGAGGTAATCTATAGAAACATGAACTTCACAGGCAACATGATGCCAATACAAATGTATCTATCAATAATCACTCTCAATGTAAATGGCCTAAATGCTCCAATAAAAAGGCACAGGGTTGCAGACTGGATAAAAGGACAGGACCCATCCATATGCTGTTTACAAGAGACACATTTTGAATCTAAAGACACTTCCAGATTGAAAGTGAGGGGATGAAGGCCCATCATTCATGCCAATAGAACTCAAAAGAAAGCCAGGGTAGCAATTCTCATATCATACAAATTGGATTTTACTCTAGACTAGTCAGAGACACAGAAGGACACTACATCATTCTCAAAGGGTCTATACACCAAGAAGATCTAACAATTGTAAATATTTATGTCCTCAACATTGGAGTAACCAACAACATAAATCCAACTGTTAAGCAAAATAAAGAATCATATTGATACAAATACATTAACTGTAGGAGATCTTAACACACCACTCTCAGCAATGGACAGATCATCTACACAGAAAATGAACAAAGAAACAAGAGCCTTGAATGACACATTGGACCAGATGGATCTCATAGATATATTCAGAACATTCCACCCAAAAAAGCAGGATACTCATTCTTCTTGAGTGCACATGGAAGTTTCCCCAGAATGGACTACATACTAGGTCACAAATCAGGGCTCAACTGAAACCAGATGATTGAGATTATTCCCTGCATATTCTCTGGCTACAATGCTGTGAAACTCAACCACCATAAAAAATTCAGAAGAAATTCAAACAATGGAAGCTAAAGACCACTCTGCTCAAGAATCTGTGGATCAACCAGTAAATCAAAGAAGAAATGGAACACTTCATGGAAACCAATGAGAATGAAGATACATTGATTCAAAACCTATGGGATACAGCAAAGGCAGTCCTAAGGGGGACTCTTAGCCATCCAAACCTCACTCAAAATAAATTGAAAAATCCCGAATACACCAACTATCAGTACACCTTAAAGAACTGGAAAATCAACAAAAAATTAAACCAACCCCTCACACAAGACAGGAAATAATTTGGACTAGATTAGAGATGAATGAATCAGAAATTAGAGATACAGTAGAACACATCAATGAAACTAGAAGCTGGCTCTTTGAAAGAATCAATAAGATTGATAAACCATTGGCCAAACTAATCCAAAAGAAAAGGGAGAAGACCCAAATTAACAAAATCATGAATGAAAGGGGAGATATCATGACTAACACCAAGGAAATAGAAACAATCATCAGAAATTACTTTCAACAATTATATGCCAATAAGTTTAACACCTAAAAGAGATGGATACATTTCTTGAAACCTATAAACTTCCAAGACTAAAACAGGAAGACAATTTGAATAGACCTATATCTAGTAATGAGATGGATGCAGTGATCAAAAACCTCCCGTAAAACAAGAGTCCAGGACCAAATGGATTCCCTGGGGAATGTTACCAAACATTCATAGAAGAAATAACACCTATTCTCCTGAAGAACTTTCAAAAAATAGAAACAGAAGGCAAACTTCCAGACTCTTTTTATGAAGCCACCATTACTCTAATACCCAAACCAGACAATGACCGCATCAAAAAGGAGAACGTCAGACCAATATCTCTATGAATACGGATGTCAAAATTCTCAATAAGACCTTGCTAACAGGATCCTACAATACAATAAAAAGATAATCCACCATGACCAGGTGAGTTTTATCCCAAGGATGCAAGGGTGGTTCAACACTCACAAATCAATCAACATGATAGAACAAATGAATAACAGAAAAGAAGAGAAACACATGGTACTCCCAATTGATGCAGAAAAGGCATATGACAAAATACAACATCCATTCTTGATCAAAACTCTTCAAAGTATAGGGATAAAGGGAACAGTTCTAAACCTCATAAAATCTATCTATGAAAAACCCACAGCGAATATCATTCTCAATGTGGAAAAACTGACAGCCTTTCCTCTGTGATCAGGAACAAGACAAGGATGCCCACTCTCACCACTACTGTTCAACATAGTGTTAGAAATCTTAGCAACAGTAATCAGACAACAGAAAGAAATAAAAGGTATTCAGCTTGGCAAAGAAGAAATCAAACTCTCTCTCTATGCAGATGACATGATACTCTATATGGAAAACCCAAAAGACTCTACCCCCAAACTACTAGAACTCATACAACAATTCAGTAATGTGGCAGGATACAAAATCAATGCACAGAAATCAGTTGCATTCTTATACACTAACAATGAAAAAAATCAAAGAATCGATTCCATTTACTATAGCACCAAAAACCATAGGAATAAACCTAACCAAGGAGATCAAGGATCTGTACTCAAGGAACCACAGAACACTCATGAAAGAAATTGAAGAAGACACAAAAAGATGGAAGAGCATTCCATGCTTATGGATCCGAAGAATAAACATTGTCAAAATGTCTATACTGCCCAGAGAAATCTACACTTTCAATGCCATTCCAATCAAAATTCCACCAACATTCTTCAATGCATTGGAAAAAATAATCCTAAAATTTATATGGAACCCCAAAAGACCCTGAATCACTAAAGAATTGCTGAAGAAGAAAAACAAAGCTGGGGGCATCTCCTTACCTGACTTCAGGCTTTATTACAAAGCTGTGATTACCAAGACAGCATGGTACAGGCACAAAAACAGAGAAATAGACCAATGGAAGAGAGTAGAAAGTCCACATATGGACCCACAAATCTACGAGCAAATCATCTTTGACAAAGCAGGAAAAAATATCCAGTGAAAAAAAAGACATTCTCTTCAATAAATGGTGCTGGGAAAATTGGACAGCTATGTATAGAAGAATGAAACTAGACCATTCCTTTACACCACGCACAAAGGCAAACTTGAAATGGATGAAAGACCTCAATGTGAGGCAGGAATCTATCAAAATCCTGGAAGAGAAAATAAGCAGTAACCTCTTTGACATCGGCTACAGCAACTTCTTTCAAGACACGTCTCCAAAGGGAAAGGAGACAAAAGTGAAAATGAACTTCTGGGACTTCATCAAAATAAAATCTTCTGTACAGCAAGGGAAACAGTAACAAAACAAAGAGGCAGCCACACAATGGGAGAGGATATTTGCAAATGACACTACAGACAAAGGGCTCATATCCATGATCTATAAAGAACTATTCAAACTCAACATCCAAAAACCAGATGAACACATCAAAAAATCGGCAGGAGACATGAAGTGGCACTTCTCCATAGAAGATATACAAATGGCTAAGAGACACATGAAAGAATGTTCAGAGTCACTAGCTATAAGGGAAATTCAAATCAAAACCACACTGAGATAACACCTTACACCATCAGCATGGTGAAAATTAACAAGTCAGGAAACAACAAGTGTTGTAGAGGATGAGGAGAAAGGGGAACCCTCTTACACTGTTGGTGGAAATGTAATTTGTTGCACCTGCTTTGGAAAACAATGTGGGGATTTCTTAAAAACTCAAAAATAGAGGGCGCCTGGGTGGCTCAATTGGCTAAGTGACTGCCTTCGGCTCAGATCATGATCCCGGAGACCGGGGATGGAGTCCCACATCAGGCTTCCTGCTCAGTGGGAAGCCTGCTTCTCCCTTTTTTACTCCCCCTGCTTCTGTTCCCTCTCTAGCTATGTTTCTCTCTTTTAAATAAATAAATAAATAAAATCTTAAAAAAATTAAAAATAGAGCTCCCCTATGACCCTGCAATTGCACTACTGAGCATTTACTCCAAAGATACAGATGTAGTGATAAGAAGGGCCATATATACCCCAATGTTCATAGCAGCAATGGCCACAATCGCCAAACTGTGGAAAGAGCTAAGGTGCCCTTCAACAGATGAATGGCTAAAGAAGATGTGGTACATATATACAATGGAATACTAATCCTCCATCAGAAAGGATGAATATCCAACTTTTGTGGCAACATGGACTGGATTGGAAGAGATTATGCTTAGTGAAATAGCCAAGTAGAGAGGGTCAAATATCACATGGTTTCACTTACTTGTGGTGCATAAGGGGTAACATAGAAGATAGTAGGAGTATGGAAGTAAATGGGAAGTAGGGTAATTCAGGGAGAGAAAGAAAACATGAGAAACTTTGGACACAGAAACAAACTGAGGGACTTGGAGGGAGGGGGTGGGGGGATGGAGAGCCTAGTTGTGGGTACTGAGGGCACCTATTGCATGGAGCACTGGGTGTGGGAAATGAGCAATGAATCTTGGAACACTGAAAAAATATATTTCCCTTGAAAAAAATAAAAATAGAACTACCCTATGACCCTGCATTTGCAATACTGGGTATTTACCCCAAAGACAAAGATGTCATGAAAAGAAGGGCCATATGTACCTCAATGTTCATTGAAGCAATGACCACAATCGCCAAACTGTGGAAAGAGCCAAGGTGCCCTTCAACAGATGAATGGATAAAGAAGATGTGGTACATATATACAATGGCATATTATGCCCCCATCAGAAAGGATGAATACCCAACTTTTGTAGCAACATAGACTTGATTGGAAGAGATTGTGTTGAGTGAAGTAAGCCAAGTAGAGAAAGTCAAGTATCACATGTTTTCACTTACTTGCAGTGCATAAGGGGTAATATGGACAAGAGTAGAAGAAATAAATGAAATGGGAAGTAGGGTAAATCGAGGAGAGAAATGAAACATGAGAGACTTTGGTATCAAAAAATAACTGACAGGGTGCCTGGGTGGCTCAGTTGGTTGGGGGACTGCCTTTGGCTCAGGTCCTGATCCTGGAGACCCGGTATCAAGCCTCGCACCAAGCTCCCTGCTCGGCGGGAAGCCTGCTTCTCCCTTTCTCACTCCCCCTGCTTGTGTTACCTCTCTCTCTCTCACTGTGTTTCTCTCTGTCAAATAAGTAAATAAAATATTTACAAAATAATAAAAAAGAATAACTGAGCCTCTTGGAGGTAAGGGAGTGGGGGGATGGGGAGCCTGGTGATGGGTACTGAGGGCATGTACTGCATGGACCACTGGGTGTAGGGCATAAACAGTGAATCTTAGAACACTGAAAAATAATTAATTAATTAGTTAATTAATTAATTAAAAGAAAGGGAAAATGCAAAAAGCAAAACCCAACCCAAACTACCCCCATGAATAATATTTTTATAGTACAAAGGCAAAAACAAATACACAAGAACACTGACAGATGAGTTAGATGGAAAGTTGAGTACAAACCCTCTTGAGTGAGGAAGGTACTTCAGTTTCTCTTGGGTGTATCTTATTATTGTTAGAGGACTTCACTTTCTAGAGACATAGGGAAATCAAAACATATATAGTGGTAGTATTGAATAGGAATGAAAGATTACCTTGAAGTTTATATCTATATGTATATTTTTAAGAAAAGAAAGAATGAAAGAAACACTGTTATATGTATGAGAAAATTTCAAGTTAAAAAGTTATTATGGAATGTTGTATTAAATATCAAGTCATAATAATAAATGGGTTAAAAAATAAAAGAACAAGAATCATGAAAATAAATTTTAAAAGTTTAAAAAATAAACAAACAAAAAACTTAAAAATAAAAATGAAAAGAAGTTAAAAATAAAACGAAAAGCTGTATCTATAAAATATACAGGTTTTGGCTGGGCGCCTGGGTGGCTCAGTTGGTTAAGCAACTGTCTTTGGCTCAGGTCATGATCCTGGAGACCCGGGATCAAGTCCCATATCGGGCTCCCTGCTTGACAGGAAGCCTGCTTCTCCCTCTCTCACTCCCCCTGCTTGTGTACCCTCTCTGGCTGTGTTTCTCTCTGTCAAATAAATAAAAATTAAAAAAATATATATACAGGTTTTGGGGTAGAACCAGGATCTTAATATATTATTTTTCCCTGATACTGAGATTTTACAGTTTTATTTAGCCCCTTTGTTGGTTATCTTCTTGGCTTGCCTTCTGAGGGAGGGACCTGCCTTGTTGCTTTTCAGTCAATCTAGGCTGAATCATCCTGCTCCCTATCCAGGGGCTGGCCTCTATGGAAACCAGTTTTTCAGGCATTTGTTCTCTGTGGCTTTTGCAGCTTTTGGGAATGTCAGAGCACGTAAGCTGTCTGCACCCAGATCTTGGTCTCATAGAGAAGCTCTGCTCCCCTCTGGATGGTCCAGGACACCCAGTCTCCCTCCTCTGCACTCTCCCTGCATCCTGCCACCTTTCATAAGTAGTGTGTATCCCTAGTTGCAGGTCAGAATGGCGCTAGAGGCCCCCACTTGTCTTTTCACCTCTATGCCACAGAAACTATAAGTGATATTTGTTTGTGTGAGCCTGTCACTGCCTGGGCCACTGTCTGGAGCCCACACCCATGCTGGGTGTTCTCATACCTGGTGGTCCCACACTGTGCATAGAAGGCTGCAAGACATGTGGCCTCTGTGCAGGACTCCCTCCCCCCATTCACTCAGGCACCAGGTAGCACTGTCTACCATCCTCCTGGAATCACAATTTTATGTCCCTGCCAGTGGCCATCAGATTCCCCTAGTTGCCTCTTAAGATGCTTTGTTTTTGAGTGCTTTTAACTAGACTGCAGTTTGATGCTGGATCCCAAGCACAGGGCATTTTCATATTGGGGTATTACTTTCTAATGGGTCACTTCTGGTGGCTCCCTCTGCCTCCTGTTTCTCCTCTGAAATCAGTCCCAGTGCTCCCGCTCCACTTTACCTCTTCAGTGATGCTCTTCTGCCCCTATAGAGATCAGAAATGTATAGTCTTATATCTCAGGCTGATTTAATGGGTATTCAGAGTGTTCTGGTAGATATTAGCTCACTTCAGAAGACCGTTTGAAACAGGGTCTCTTACTTCCCCACCATCTTGCCCCCTCCCTAATTAACTGTAATCAACTACAGCCTTTAGTTTACATTAAGATTGACTCATTCTATTCTATGGTTTTTGTCAAATGCACAATGTCACACAACTACAGCTACAACATCATGCAGATTAGTTTCAATGCCCTAAAACCCTTTGTGTTCTCCCTATTCATCCTTTCCTCTCCTTTAGCCCCTGGCAATCATGATTTTTTTTATTACTTCCATAAATTTTCCTTTTCTAGAATGTCATATAGCTGGAATCATATAGTATGTAGATTTCTCACACTATCTTCTTTTACTTAGTACTACATGTTAAAAATTCCTTCCTGTACTTTCATGGCTTGATATCTCATTTTTATTGCTATTTAATATTCTATTGTTTAAATGTACTGTATTTTAAAAAAATATTTTATTTATTTATTTGACAGAGAGAGAGATCACAAGTAGACAGAGAGGCAGGCAGAGAGAGAGGGGGAAGCAGGCTCCCTGCTGAGCAGAGAGGACCCTGAGATCATGACCTGAGCCAAAGGCAGAGGCTTTAACCCACTGAGCCACCCAGGCACCCGTAAATGTACTGTATTTTTTTTTAAGATTTTATTTATTTGACAGAGAGAAACACAGCTAGAGAGGAAATGCACACAGAGGGAGTGAGAGAGGGAGAAGTAGACTTCCACTGGGCAGGGAGCCTGATGTGGGGCTTGATCCCGAGACTCCAGGATCATGACCTGAGCTGAGGGCAGATGCTTAATGACTCAGCCACCCAGGTGCCCCACATCTACAGATTTATTTTGATTAATTCTAAGAGTTGATGATTATGAAAAGAGCTTCTATAAACATTGACTTACAGGTAAAAGTGTAAATTTAAGTTTCCAGATCAATTGGGTAAATCATGAGAAACACAATTGCCAGATTATATTGTAAGACTGCATTTGGTTTTGTAAGAAACCACCAGATGGTCTCTTCAAGTAGATGTACTGTTTTGCATTCCTGCCAGATGAATGACAACTGTTCCTGTATCTCACCAGCATTTGGTATTGTCGATATTTTGAACTGTAGCCATTCTAATAGGTTTGTAATGATATATAATTATATATAATTATTTAGTTTTTATATATATAATTTATATATATAATTATTTAGTTGTTGCATTTTGTTTGCCTATTATCCTTTTCCTAATTGTCTTATCAAAATTTATTTCCGTCCTTGTAGTTGGAATATTAATTTTACCCATTATCAATTCTTTGTACCTTAGCATACTTAAAAAGGGAGTGTGCTTACATATGTGAAGAATAGAAAATGAAAACTAGGGTAACTAAAAAAAAAGAAAAGGCATGGATATAAGGATAGAAATCAATAAAATTTGTTAGGAATAGCTAAAACAATACTAGAATTTGTTACATTTTTCATATTTGATCTTTCAAAATTTATCAAAATGTATATTAGCTCAAATTTCACAGAAAGAAAAATTGGTTGCCATTGACATTAAGTGATGGACAGAATTTCTTGAAAAAATAGAGTTGAACTATTGATAACACACTTAATGACTTAATTACTTGAAGTCTGGCCATTTGCTATTATTACACTGTAGTTAATAGTCCATGCTCAAACAAGACAGCATCAGAAACTCAAGGCCACAAGCCTTCTCATCTGTTCTCAATGAAGGACTATCACAGAAGCTCTCAATGGCAACCCATTCAAACCTCTCTCACGCTGGAGAACTTCTTTCCTTTCTACTCTCCTCTTCACTGAATAAACTTTCACTTAACTTAAAAAAAAGAAAGAAAAATAAAAAAAGAAAAGAAAAGAAAAGAAAAGAAAAGAAAAGAAAAGAAAAGAAAAGAAAAGAAAAACTGGAGCTGAAATGAATACCTAGTTTTTATTTTCAGGATCAGTTCCCTCTTTTTCTGTTTTATTTATTTTGTTTCTTGTACTTCACTATCTTTTAGTTGGAAAGCAACTCCTTATTATCTGACAGATGGTACTACCCAAACCAATCTGACAAGGTTGAAATAAATGAGATATTTCAGAAAGAAAGCCTCAGAAAGGTTAACTCTGGTTTGCAACTGATAATCCTACTGACTTAAGTGGAAGCAGGTCTATTTTCCTCATTAACTAGTAGTCCAATGTCAGGTATTCCAACATGTATTGTGTCATTGGGTAAAAATTTTGTCTACCACAAAGCAGATTTTGTAGTGGTTCCATTGAAGGCTTGACTGTGTTTACCTCACCCACCACAACCAGTGTCTGTCAGCAGTAAAACATCACTGAAACCAGTGAGGACTTTTTTAGACTGCTAAGAGCACAAAGCCTGACATAGAACCATGCAGAGATGGTTCAAGGGGCCTGGGTTATGGTTTTGGTTCTTACAACTGGACCTACAACTTAGGCCAAATACATACATTCTCTGGATATCAGTTTTTTGAAGAAATTGTACTAAGTCATTTCCAAAGAATTTTCCAGCTCCAAGAAATTATACTAAGTCATTTCCAAAGAATGTTCAAATAAAAAACTAGACCAAGTCATTTCCAAAGACTTTTCAAATGAAAAACTAGACCAAGTCATTTCCAAAGAATTTTCAAATGAAAAACGACCAAGGATGAATACTGATGTATGTAAGTGTTGAATCACTAAATTGTACACCAATATTAATATTAAACTGTATGTTAAATAACAGGAATTTAAATGAAAACTTAATATAAAATAAAATGAAAACAATAAGTGAAAGCTAGTTCTTTCTTTTCCATTTTGAAATGTTATCCATGAGATACTGGACTCAAAAAAAAAAACTGAGCATTATAAAGGGGAGGGGATAGAGGTATAGGGTAATTGGGTGATGGGTATTACAGAGGGTGTGTGTCATGATGAGCACTAGGTGTTATATGCAGCTAATGAGTCATTGAACACTACATCAAAAACGAATGATGTGTTATATCCTGGCTAACTGAATACAAAAGGAAAAAAAGAATTCTCTACTTAAAAAAAGAATAAAATAAGAGAAAAGAAAAAAGAAAGAAAAGGAAAGTCATCCAATGTAAAATCCAGTACTGCAGAGAAGGAAAAATGTGCTATCCGCTATCTCTTAATGAATTAAATGTTGCTAAAATGTCTATGCTGTCCAGAGAAATCTACACATGAAATGCAATCCCTATCAAAATACAATTGACATTTTTAAAGTTTTTTTAAATTTTTTATTATGTTATGTTAGTCACCATATAGCACAACTTTAGTTTTTCATGCAGTGTTCCAAGGTTAATTGTATATATATGGAATACTCAGTGATCCATGAAATACATACCCTCCTTAATACTCCTTAATTCATTAAGATTATTAGATTTTTGGAATCTCTTTCTAGATTTCAGTTATGGTGTGGGTATTTCTATCAATCTGTTTCTATCAGAGAGATAGCGGATAGCACATTTTTCCTTCTCTGCAGTACTGGATTTTACATTGGATGACTTTCCTTTTCTTTCTTTTTTCTTTTCTCTTATTTTATTCTTTTTTTAAGTAGAGAATTTTTTTTTCCTTTTGTATTCAGTTAGCCAGGATATAACACATCATTCGTTTTTGATGTAGTGTTCAATGACTCATTAGCTGCATATAACACCTAGTGCTCATCACGACACACACCCTCTGTAATACCCATCACCCAATTACCCTATACCTCTATCCCCTCTCCTTTATAATGCTCAGGGTTTTTTTGAGTCCAGTATCTCATGGATAACATTTCAAAATGGAAAAGAAAGAACTAGCTTTCACTTATTGTTTTCATTTTATTTTATATTAAGTTTTCATTTAAATTCCTGTTATTTAACATACAGTTTAATATTAATATTGGTGTACAATTTAGTGATTCAACACTTACATACATACAATACCCAGACCAACACATCCCCCTACTACCTCCCCTCTAAAACCTTCAGTTTTTTTCTGAGTCCATAGTCTCTCATAGTTTGTCTCACCTTCTGATTCCCCCCCTTCATTTTCCATTCATTCTTCTAATGTCCTCCATGCTATTATTTATGTTCCTCAAGTAAGTGAAACCATATGATAACTGACTTTCTCTGCTTGACCATTGACACTTTCAACAGAACTGGCACAAACAATTCTAAAATTTGTATGGAACAAGAAAATACCTTGAATCACCAGGGGAATGTTGAAAAAGACAATCAAAGCTAGTGGCATCACAGTGCCTTACTTCAAACTATATGGCAAAGCTGTGATCATCAAAACAACACAGTACTGGCATAAAAACAGACACATAGATCAATGGAACAGAATAGAGACCCCAGACATGGACTCTCTACTTATGGTCAATTAATTTTCCACAAATCAAGAAAGAACATACAATGAAAAAAGACAGTCTTTTCAACAAATTGTGAAGGGAAAATTTGGCAGCCACATGCAGAATGAAACTGGACCACTTTCTACACCATACACAGACATAGACTCAAAAGGGATGGAAGACCTAAGTGTGAAATATGAATACATCAAAATCCTAGAGCAGAACACAGGCAGTAACTTCTTTGACCTCAGCTGAAGCAACTTCTTGCAAAACACATCTCTAAAGACAAGGGAAACAAAAGCAAAAATTAACTGTTGAAAATTCATCAGAATCAAAATCTTCTGCATGACAAGGAAAATCATCAACAAAAATAAAAGAAAACCTATGGAATGGAAGATTATATTTGCCAATGGCATGTCAGATAAAGGGCTGGTATCCAATATCTATAAAGAACTTTTCAAACTCAACACCCAAAAGGCAATGAATGGGCAGAAGGAATGAACAGACACTTCTCCAAAGAAGATACACAAATGGCCACAGACACAGAATAAAGTGCTCCACATCATTAGCCATCATGGAAATACAAATGAAAACAACAATGAGATACCACCTTGGACTGGTTACAATGGCAAAACTTAACAAGACAGGAAACAACAAGTGTTGGCAAGGATGTGGAAAAAGGAGACACTTTACCCTGCTGGTGGGAATGTAAGCTGGTGCAGCCACTCTGGAAATTAGTATGGAGGTTTCTCAGAAAGTTAAAAATATAGATACCTCAGGACCTAGCTATTGCATTGTGGGTATTTACCCCAAAGATACAGATACAGTGAAAAGAAGGGACACCTGAACCCCAATGTTCATAGCAGCAATGTCCACAATAACCAAACTGTGGGAGGAGCTGAGATATCCATTGGCAGATAAATGGATAAAGAAGATGTGGTATACAATGGACTATTACTCAACTATTAGAAAGGATGGATACTTACCATATACATTGATGTGGATGGAACTTGACGGGATTATGGTACATGAAATAAGTCAATCAGACAAAGACAATTGTTATCATATAGTTTCACTCACATGTGGAATATAAGAAATAGTGCAGAGGATCATAGAGGAAGGGAGGGAAAAATGAATAGGAAGAAATCAGATGGGGAGACAAACCATGAGAGACACTGGACTCTGGGAAACAAGCTGAGGGTTGTAGAATAAGGGTGGGTGGGTTGATGTAGTAACTGGATGACTGGCATTCAGGAGGACACTTGATGTAATGAGCCCTGGGTGTTATGTGCAACTGAGGAATACTACATCTGAAACAAATGATTTACTATCTGTTGATTAATTGAATTTAAATTTAAAAATGGAATAAACTGAGAAAAATAGTATTAAATAATATTAATGAATTGAAAAAACTTAAAAGTGATTACTGAATTTATGAATTAATGGAACAGTTTGTTCTCTCCCCTTTCTCAGTGTAACCAGATGTAATAATTATTTACCACTTAACAAATAAAACATCATAGAGTTGATCTATAAAGGATTAGTCTGCATTTCTGGAAAAGTGCATGGTTCATTTTGTCAGCTCCCAATTTACCTAAAGGAAGAATGTTTTCAGCTGCTACTCAAAGAAAGGGTGTCTGGAGTTTGAGGCTATTTAAATATTCCCTTTGAAATGTTTTGATATCTTCATCTCTTAAGTATCATTTAAATGTATGCTCACCTAACACTTCCATAAACTCCACCAATGGAGCACTTAAACAATGTAATATAAATCACTAATTCTTATGAGAACATTGAAAGTGATAAAAAGTATGTAATATTAACCAGACATTTGGGAACATTTATATACATTAATTACAATCAGAGAAGTAGTATGAGATAATAACTGGCAATGTAACCGCATAGAGGGTCGCTCCAGGTGGCATGCCAAGTTACTTCTATAAGATGTTTTACAGCAGCCCAACTCAAAATAACTGCATGAAAAGGCAGAGCACCAACACCTTTGGCAGATGACAAGACATGCACAGATATGAAATCTAACACTACCAGTTTGAAAAAGATCAGAGTTGAAGAATGTGCAGAAGCCCCTTCCCCCAAGACTATTCTACAGTTAACTTTAGTGCATTATAGTACTAAAATCTCCTTTTAGGGGTAGAACTTTGGCCATTTTTGGAACTTGTGATATATGCTAAGCATGCAAGTAAACCTAGAATGCCTAAATAATAGGATATGCATAAGTTCCCTAGTGTAAATGCAAGCTTCTGGACTCTGACTCTTTTCCATTCTGAATGAAAGCTAACTCCACTATACCCAGGGGAGACATTGCTTTAGGAAATATCTCCAGTGTTTAAAAGCTTCCACACCACACGAACTATAAACCGTGGATATACTATTGGCTTACACTCACTGAGGAAAGTTACCCATTGAGTCCAGTAACATAATAGGTGGACACAAAGAAGGAATGAACACCAGTGGTATTTAGGCACTCTGGCATTATTCATATGTGAATGTTACAGTTGGTTTCATATTGTTAACAAAAGTAGTGCTGATGCACCTTTCAACATAACTGGCATTGGCAGTTGCTAAATGCATTATTCACATTACCCATGGTATAACCCCAGGTAACAACACCCATACACTCCTGAGCAGATGTGGATGACTTAGACTGTTAAAATCCTCCCCTTGATACACCAGGAGCCCCTTGACATCTTGCCAAAACCCTTTTAAAGGCCCCAGTTACATCTGTGTTCCTCAAGCTGTAGATGAGAGGATTTAACAAAGGAGTGAGAATGGTGTAAAAGGCAGAGAAGACCTTGTCTTTGATTGGTGTGTGGTAAGATCGAGGAAGCATATATGTGTATAGGGCAGCCCCATAAAATAATGTCACCACCATTATGTGTGATGAGCAGGTGGCAAATGCCTTCTTCTTCCCTTCTGCTGACTTCATCTGGTGCACTGTGATGAGAATCCGGGCATAAGAAGTAATCACCACAGAGAAGGGTATCAGCAACATCATGACACAACAAATGTACATGACCATTTCATAGACAGCTTTGTCACCACAGGCCAGCCTCAGCATGGTGGGTGCTTCACAGAAGAAGTGATTGATCTTGTGTGAACTGCAGAATGGGAGACTCATGGTGATAGGGGTGAGGAGGAAGCTGTCCAAACCACCACCAAACCAAGAGCTGGCCAAGATCATCCAACAGACTCGGTAGCTCATAAGGACAGGATAGCGAAGGGGGTTGCAGATGGCCACATAGCGGTCATAAGCCATGAGTCCCAGCAGGAAAAATTCAGCCCCTACAAAGCCCATGTAGAGAAAGTACTGGGCTGTACAGGCAATGAAGGAAATGGTCCTCTTGCCAACAAGATAATCGACCAACATCTTGGGCACAATAGTAGAGATGTACATCATGTCAATAAAGGAGAGATGGCTAAGCAGGAAGTACATGGGGGTGTGGAGGTGAGGATCTATGTGGATCAGGAAGATCATGACCCCATTAGCTATCATGGCCATGAAGAAGATGACACAGATGACACTGAAAAGGAAGCCTGAGGCTGCACTTTGAGTGAAGAGTCCTGTGAGGGTGAAGTCACTGGAAAAGGTCTTATTGTCTCCATCCATAGTGTTGAGTAGGATCTGGGAGCACAAAGAAATAATTGGAGGGTTAATGAAAATTCCAGTAGATAACATGAATCATTTAAAGATGTTTATAGAAGCATTATTAATTATTTATATAACTAATACTAAGCATTTTGTATGTGTGTGTATGTTGTGGGGTGGATTTACAACTTTTCTTTCTTGGATATTCCTTCTTGTTAAAGAGAAATCAAAAATTGAGTCTCCATGACATGAAGATGAATGAACATTTGGCAACTGATGATTGGCTTAAGGAAGTTTAGTTATTATTGCAGAACAGTGGACCCCAGGGAGTCTTCTTCATTTGGAGCTGACTTTCTTTATTTGAAACATGGATATGACTGCAAAACAATTGAGTTAGTTTAAATAACCAAACAATTTAGTAAGATGTTTTATTGAGTTGGGAATTTTTGTCATAACTATAAAAGTGATCAGCCTCATCTAGAAATAACTGTTAAGTTTTTGACACAGCTGAAAATTATGAGTAAATTGGATCACAGTATTGGCCATCTGATCATTAATCAACATTATTTGTCTCTTCACTCATTTGTTGATTTTTTAAATCATTCACACACCAACCTTTATTTATGGAGAGTTCCCTGGGTTCCACACAAATGTGTCACGTGACTTATGTCTTAAGTTGTGAGATAAAGAGGATAAGCAAATAAAGGACAATTATGGTTCTGGATAATGCTGATAAATACTAGGAGGAAAAGTTTAACATAGGCAATGAAGAATAGTGAAAGAGAATGCATGTAAAAATTTGGAGGGAAGGTGTTCTTGCAGAATGAAGGATGACATAGATTAAAGGGGAACAGGATATTCTGCAAGGTCTCAGAGAGTGTAAATACATCCATCCTAATAGTAGTATGTTTTCATCTTTCATACAGAATGAAAATAAGAGAATCTTCCCCCAAAATTCTTCACTAGTTTTGACATTTTTCTTTTTTTTTTTTTTTTTTTTTTTTTTTAAAGATCTTATTTATTTGACAGAGAGAAACACAGCTAGAGAGGGAACACAAGCAGGGGGAGTGAGAGAGGGAGAAGCAGACTTCCTGCTGAGCAGGGAGCCCGATGCGGGGCTCGATCCCGGGACTCCAGGATCATGACCTGAGCCGAAGGCAGTCGCTTAACCAACTGAGCCACCCAGGCGCCCCTAGTTTTGACATTTTTCAAAGGCCAAATATAATTTTTTAATTAATTGGAAAATAATTTTACCCATTGCATTGACTGAGCTCTTATACCACAGAAAGAGACAGATGATGCAGCCATATGTGCATGGAATTAGCAGGCAATGTCTTGTCCCAGGAATAACAGTTTGGAATAAGGAGTCTTTATGGTGTCAGTTCCACTATCCTTATTAAAGGTTGTCACAGAGACCCTATGTGTTGTTGTAATGATTAAATATCATATTATTTATGCAGAAGACCACAGTTAAATATATTTAATTGCTAATCTAGTATAAGCTACTATGGTAATGAGATAGTTCTGGTGTTATGAATACTCATAATTTGTTTCTGTGGGGAACATTTCATTTTTTACCTACTTATGTGTATCTCACAGACACAACCCATGGAACACATAAGCACATATTACCCACTCCTCCCATGAACTGTCTTCCAAATTACTTAAAATGATAGACTTTCAGAACATTCTTCTTAATCACACTAATGATTGTCATTTGTGACAATCATTTGTGACAATGGTTGGGACTTGCGCAAACTAGTTACTGGAAAAACTAATTCCAGAAAGATTATCATTTCTAAATTTCACTTTCAGACTAATCACTGAGGAATAAGACACTAGGTAATAGTTAGCATTACATGAACAATTAAAACATTAAAAAAATCATCTGAGGGTGTCTACAAACTTCCCACATAGCCTGGCTCAAATTTCTTTCTTTTTTATTTAATTATATTGAGTTTTAAAATTTTAATTCCAGTTAATATATTTTGAAGCTGAAAAGATTATTCCCTCTCAACAATGATAACAACTAAAATGATTAACTCTAGCCCATACCTGGTTGGGAAAGTTCTGCCCATTTGCCCACCAAATTACAGGAGACCTGCAAGTATGATTCACTCCACCAAAGGTCTGGCTGCCTCTCTCTGAGCCATTATCTACTCTGGTATAGATTCTGTTTTCCCATCCTCATTTCCTCAATTCAGAAATAATTTTCCTATGCAATTATGCAGAAGAGTAGTAGAGTTTTACAAAAAATACCAACAAAGGAGTTGCTTGGAGAAATACAGTCTCAACACAATGAATTGGAGACCTGACTTAAGAAAGTGGGAAACCTGCACACTCAATGGAAAATACAAGTAATCTACCTAGAAAGCTAATATTTTTTTCCTACCTTTTCCCTAAACATTCAACAAAATTAAAACATAATTGCATAGTTTTGGTTGTCAATTTAAAAAAGGCTGAAAAAGGGCACCTGGGTGGCTCAGTTTAAGTGGCTGCTTTTGGCTCAGGTCATGATCCTGGAGACCCAGGATCAAGTCCCACATTAAGATTCCTGCTCGATGGGGCGCCTGGGTGGCTCAGTTGGTTAAGTGGCTGCCTTTGGCTCAGGTTATGATCCCAGAGACCGGGGATCGAGCCCCACATCAGGCTCCCTGCTCAGCGGGCAGCCTGCTTCTCCCTCTCTCACTCCGCTTACAAATGTTCCCTCTCTCGCTGTGTTTCTCTCTGTCAAATAAATAAATAAAATCTTTAAAAAAAAAAAAAGATTCCTGCTCGGCAGGAAGCCTGCTTCTCCCTCTCTCAGTCCCTCTGCTTATGTTCCCTCTCTAGCTGTGTTTCTCTCTGTCAAATAAATAAATAAAATCTTTTAGAAAGGCTGAATGGATTGTGTGTTGAAGAGTGGGGAGGAGATGCCTTATTAGGCTTCTGTCTGTCCACAGTGGGGATCCTCTAGAAAGGGGTACCAGCACATTTACTAAGTTTGCAGTGATGAGCTAGAATCAGAAGGAGCCCACATCAAAGCCAGGGAGACCAAGGAAAGCTAGGGACTTCTAAGGAGATGAGAAATACATAGATTAGTACACCATTTCCTGAAAGGGACAGAGAAAATTATCCAGGATAACTAAAACTATGGTACCAGCATGAGAAATTACAAGAGAGGCAAATGAGAAGCTAATGATATGAAATTGTATCAAAACTGTGGCCAATAAAATTTAAACAGCTCCTTGGAAATATACAAAGACAGAGATTAAATGATAAGAAACAAAGTAATAGAAATAGGATAATGGCAATACAAAATTAAAGCATAAATAATCAGTGACTTTGCAAATAATGCTTCCACAAATGTAAGAGAATTATTAACAAGCTGTAAAGAAGAAAAATGTTGATAAAGGAAGAAATGGATTATGTGTATGGAGGTTTTCTGTAATAAAATGATACACACACTTATGTATGTCCTGGAAAAATATCTGAGGTGAAAGCAGTGTGAAAAGGGAAGAAAGAAGAGGAAAAAGAAAAAGAAGAAGAA
>PITA01009543.1:0-53701 GCA_004023965.1 Spilogale gracilis | reverse complement strand
AATAATCTGGAATCATACAGACAGAATAAAAGAAAGGAGAAAAACAGTCACTTACAACAATATAAAATTCAGACTGGCCACAGATATCTTTGTGTTAATGATAAGAGCCAAATAAAATGGAAGAAATGTCCAAAACAGAAGACATGTGATATTGGAGATAAAAGTGAGTGTTCCAGAGCCAATGTTTCCTGGGTTTGGTTCACATCACACTCAGATGTGTGACCACTGGCAAATTACTTAATCTCTTTTTGCATTAGCTTTCCCACCTGTTTGTAATGTCAGAAATAACACAGGTCTCTAGGACAACACCAGCTAATAAATATAAATTTCTTAGAACACATATAGAATGAGCTAAATGTTTAATAAGGGTTTTGTCAATATTATTTGTTATATATGAGTTATCATTAATACATGACTAACCCAGGACGACATTCTGAGGTATGCTGTGGGAAATAATGCTAAGATAGATCCAGGTATTTCTGTAGATGGAACAAAACTGAGAAGTAATAACAAACTGGAAACTGTGTAATGCTATTAACAGCGACCACTGAAATCAATTTAAGTATATTTGTTTAAAAACACTGTAAATGTGATTTCAAAGTTGCATATAATTAAAATAACTCAGCAACAATGATCTATCTATACAAAGGTCTGAAAATTGAATATAAATTACATAAAAACAGAGTTCATTTACATTGAATGAAAAATTTAGGTAACAACAGAAAGTAGCCTGCATTAATTCACTTTTTTCTTCATTCAACTATGTATTGTGATCCATTGGTTTAAGAGCTGAAGATACATTGACAGTGTTCCCTGTCTTGGAACAAATATTCTAGTGGAAGGAATCAGTGATAAATGAATACACAATTACCAAAGTCTAACATTTTTCTTTTAATTAATGAGATAGGAAAGATAGATTTTTTTAAACTCATGACTCAAACAGTAAACTATAAGGAAAAGAGCAATTAATCAGTACTAGTATTAAAATGAGACATAAGAATATGCATGTGTGTGTATGTGTGTGCATTCTAAAACACTAAAAACATTAAAGAAAATACATTACATAGTGTAGGAGGTAAAAAAAAATGAGATTAGATAAAAAACAATCATGTTAGTTTGCAACAGTGTGATAGATAAAACCTCTCCTTTTAAAGTGTAGGTTCAGGGGCGCCTGGGTGGCTTAGTTGGTTGGGCGACTGCCTTCGGCTCAGGTCATGATCCCGGAGACCCGGGATCGAGCCCCACATTGGGCTCCCTGCTCGGCGGGAAGCCTGCTTCTCCCTCTCTCACTCCCCCTGCTTGTGTTCCCTCTCTCGCTGTGTTTCTCTCTGTCAAATAAATAAATAAGATCTTAAAAAAAAAAGTAAAGTGTAGGTTCATTCTGAGAAAGCAAATCAGAAGAGGTACAGAAATGGAAAATATAGACTTTTAATTAAGTCTTACATATTTTAAGATGTAAAAAAGCTAGTGACTTAAATATATATAGAATATAATTTAAACCAAGAAACAGACTTTTAGCTATAGAGAACCAGAGGGGCGGTGGCTGGGTGGGTGAAATAAGTGATAAGAATTAAGGTGGACACTTGTGAGGAACACTGGGTGTTTGTGAAAGTGTTGAATAAGTAAATTGTACACCTGAAACTAATAATACACTGAATTCTAACTAACTGGAATTTAAATAAAAACTTAAAAAATAAAGTGATTCTATTACATAATAAAACCCAATAAATAAAATTACAGGCACATTATTCATTAACATATCAGAAAACCTGAAAGAAGAAACACCACTGCCCTATAATTATAAACAACTCTCACTTGTAGATTAAAATTTCCCAAGTTAATATTAGTCATTAAACACAGCAGTGAATTACAAATAACATATCTGCAAATCTGTTCATACAAACCCACTACCTCTCAACACTCTGTAAAGCTTTGCATTGTTTGTGAGCTAAAGCTCACAGTCCTGCACGTGGGTTTAATGGCCCTCAGTAGCCTGAAGATTCATCCTCTGTTCTCTGGGCCTCCATCAATTTCTTGCACTTGTCTCCTAGCAAATATCCAGACATGGAGGTCCCGCCTGCCTGGAGCATAATTCTCTCTTCCTTTGGTTTCTATAGCCTCAGGTCTCAGCTCACATAACTTTCCACATGGGGGCTCTCTCTGGTGTCAGTAATAGCATTGAATGCCCTCATTATAGATTAGCATATTTGTTCATAATGTCAATAAAAATATCAATAAAATATTTGCACATAATATCAATAAAATGATGAAATAGCTGGCAAGAAAGTGATATTTGTTTTAAACAAGCGAGTAGATATTTTATAGTTGAAGCAACAGAAAACTTGCAGAATTCTCTCAATGTTTCTATGATTATTATTATACTATACTTATATGCCTGTATTATACTAAATCTATATACTATTCTATACCTATATCTATTATTATACCCAACTGCTGCCCCATTTTATTATAAGTATTTCATTTTTACCTGAGAAATCTATCTTTATGTGTAATAAATGAATAATATGACAGTATTCAGAAATAGCTCGATAATATCCCATGTTTTTAGATCTGACAAGTAGGTATTAGTCTACAATTTGGGCATTATTAACTCAGTCAACATTGTTTGCCTCTGGATTCTTGGGTTGTGCTTCATTTATTTCTAATCCACTCTTCTTAGGTAAGATATCCTAATTCCTTACACCCCCACCAAAATTTCTCCTTTCCAAACTTATTCAATTTAATTATGTCATCCTACCTAAGTCCCAATGCTTTAAACTTACATTAAGTTTGTGAGAAATGGACACACACAAAATATCTGAATTATCTCAAATCATTGACCTTGCTTATCCATTCTCCCACCCCTACCCCACCCTGGCCCCTGTGCACAGTATTTAAGAGAGCCAAATGATTTTCTTACCCTGAGAATGGAGGTGGAGAAACTGATGACAGTAGGTCATCTGTAAGTATAGTATATCTGGAAAAAGGTACATTAGTCAAAGGCAAAGCTAGTTATGGACAATGTCACAAGAGATAAGACTTTGAAACTTCATAAATAAAATGGAACTTCCTTGTTTTCCTTGTCTTCTATCTTCATAGAGGCCTCTTTCCTTCCTTGAAGAGATAGCAGGAGATCCAAGTTGAAAGACACAAAGTATCAAAAAGGAGATTGTTGAAAGTATTTAAAAATGACACCCTTAACTAGAGTCATGGATTTCATACTTCAGTGCCACAAAAACTTTGAAGGTCATTGCACCAGGAAACAAAAGAGAGAGTTTAAATAACCTAGACAGTGTCATCATAACTATTCTGAGCTATCTCATGGAGACATCTCCTTCTCAGAATCCAGAAGAGTATTAATTAAACTGTTTTGGTAGGTACTGAACACTTCACTCAATGTCTAAATTACAAGCAAATATTTCAAAGCTAAGATGATTGGGTTGAATTCTCTCCATTTTCCCCATTATTAATAGCTTGGAAAAAACTGTTTTCTGGATGTTTCATCACCACACACTTATGTCTTTTGTTCTCCGGAGAACAAATTAATAACATTGGGAAGATTGCCAAAGGAAGAAGAGTTTTTCATGTGGTCATTTAATTTCTCATTTAAGAATATTGTTAGCTTTAATCCTGTCATTTTTCTCTTTCATTAATCTATTTATCACATTAACTAAATGTCACCATGACAACTTGTACAATTAACAATTTAATAAAAACATTGGGGAATTTGATAAGAAAATATGTTTTTGTTTAACCTATTATTAGTGTAATTGATATAAAAACCCAGTTTATGAAAGTGACTATTATAAGTGACTTTAACATATGGTTAGAAAAAAAAAAGGTGATGAAAATGCTTTATTCCAAATTGGGAGTTCTTAATCCATAAACAAGCTACCCTTCTTTGGAAAAATAAGCCATTATTTTCTTCTTTAAAGCAATAATTAACTTTAAAACTTCAAAAAAAACATGGAAAATACTTCATTACTTATTATAAGAAAAGCAATAGTGTTCCAGTTCAATCTGAAAATTTAGACATGTTCAATTTACCTCTGTGAACCTCAGCCTCTGAGATCTCCAATTAATGCTTCCTGTGATTACTTAAAATGGAGGTAAGTGAAAATAAATTAAAATATTAATGCTGCATGCCCTTCCACCAAAGAACCAGTGTTACATTTCTGTGTATATAATTATGAATGGATCAAAGTTAGATAACTATGTCATGTAACCAAGCATATTTACTTCATTCTTTCACATCATAATATATTATGACCAGTTTCACCATTCGGCAATCTGATACCAATTATCTCATGGTAAATTGCTATAAAGAAAAATAATTTTAACTTTTTTATGTCAGTTTTATTTGGGGCCATTATGTACATCAGGGCAGTGGATAACTTTGTATAGAAATATTCTGATGCAACTCTACTTCAGAAGAGTTATCAAGAAGGGAAATTGCTACATCAAGAGAAAAAATCCATATTGCCAAATAAACCTCAAGATGATTTTTTAAAAGAGTCTATTTATATGAGAGGGAGAGAGAGCATGAGCAGGGGGAATGGTTAAGGGAGAGGGAGAATCAGACTCCCCACTGAGCAGGGGGTTCAACAAGGCACTTGATCCCAGGACCCTGAGATCATGACACAAGCCAAAGGCAGAGACTTAACCAACTGAGCCACCCAGGCACCCCTCAAGATGCATTATTTAATACTCTGAGTAGTAACGTAAGACTGTAGATCAATTTCGCCATCCCTGTGAGTGTCTTCTGATATGTATGCATGTATGTATTCATGTATATATGTTTTTATGTGAAGATGCATGTAAAAAAACTAAACCAGTTTTATGGACTTCACCACCAGTATCACTCTTAATTATCACAATCTGAACTTTCACCTGTTTTGTGTGTGTGTGTGTGTGAGTGTGTGTGTGTGTGTGTGTGTGTGTGTGAGAGAGAGAGAGAGAGAGAGCAATTAGAATGAAGAACATATGTACCCCAATGTTCATTGCAGCAGTGACCACAATCGCCAAACTGTGAAAAGAGCCAAGGGTGTCCTTCAACAGAAGAATGGATAAAGAAGATATGGTACATATATACAATGCAACATGGACTGTATTAGAGGAGATTGTGCTGAGTGAAATGAGCAAAGCAGAGAAAGTCAAGTGTCATATAGTTTCACTTATTTGTGGAACATGAGAAGTAATATGGAGGACAGTAGGAGAAGGAAAGGAAATGGGAAGTGGGGTAAATTGGGGAGGGAGATTAAACATGAGAGACTTTGGACTCATAAACAAACAGGGTCTTGGAGAGGAGGGGTTGGAGGGATGGGTAAGACTGGTGGTGGGTATTGAGGGCATGGATTGCATGGAGCACTGGGTGTGGGGCATAAAAAAATGAATCCTGGGACACTGAAAAAAATAAAATAAATCTAAAAAATAATATAGTTAAAAGTCTCTGTTGTTTTGTTTCTCTCCCTGGATAACCCTACTTCCCATTTACTTTCCTTCTCCCACTGTCCTCCAGGTTACCCCTCATGCACCACAAGTAAGTGAAACCATGTGATACTTGACTTTCTCTTCTTGGCTTATTTCACTCAGCAAAGTGAGGGACTTGGAGGGAGGGGGATGGAGGGATGGGAGAGCCTGGTTGTGGGTACTGGGGACACCTAAAGCGTGGAGCACTGGGTATGGGGAATGGGGAATGAATTTTGGAACACTGGAAAAAAAATTAAGTAACAATAAAAAAAATAATATAGTTAAGATGACTGAGATATGAATAAGAGGGTATAGAGTTTTATTTTTAAGATTTTGTTTATTTATTTTATTTGATAGAGAGAGAATGAGGGAGAGACAAGAGGGAAAGAATCTCGGGGCGCCTGGGTAGCTCAGTTGGTTAAGCAACTGCCTTCAGCTCAGGTCATGATCCCAGAGACCCGGGATCAAGCCCCACATGGAGCCCCACATTGGGCTCCCTGCTTGGCAGGAAGACTGCTTTTCCCTCTCTCACTCCCCCTGGTTGTGTTCCCTCTCTCTCTGTGTTTCTCTCTGTCAAATAAATAAATAAATAATCTTAAAAAAAAAAAGAGGGAGAGAATCTCAAGCAGACTACATGCGGAGTCAGATGCGGGACTCTCTCTCATGACCCTGAGATCATGTCCAAGTGGAAAAACCAAAAGGAGGACGCTTAACCAACTGAGCCACCCAGGCGCCCAACAACTTTTCTTGGTTATACTGCATTTCAAATATAAAACTTGTCAATTGGTATTTGCTGATATACTGTTTCTCTCCGGGCATTAAACTATGGATTCTGAGATGAACTCTTCCTGTGACAATGGGAAATAAATAAGTAAATATCAATTGTAGATTGTATGATGATATATCATTTTATATGAAGAAAATGAGGTTATTTACTTGAATAGATAAAACTGATTCATTCAACCAATGAATTTAAGTGCTTACTATGTTATTATATTGGAAATAGTTGACACACTAGTAATCAACATAGAAGCTCTCTGACAAATGAGACCTGAGTTGGGTTAATGATGAGGATTGTATGAGTTAATGCATCTAAAGTGATTCAAAGTGATTAGCTTATCAATATGATGGGTTTGTTTTGTTTTGTTTTCTTTGTTTTGTTTTCTGAAGACAGTATGTACCTATTAGTTCTTAGTTGAGCAAACTTAATGAGAGAATTTGAGTACTCTAGTAATTTCCCTAAAATTTATTGGAGAATAGAGTCACAGATACTATTAATGACTTCAGCAGAATTGAACATTTTCTGCTTTCTCCTTCCTTTCTCAGTAGTGAAAGGTGGATGATTTGATGGAGGGTGATGTGTTGGGGGACAGATAACAACAACAGTAACAATAATAGCAATAATACAAACCTAGTTTTCTTATAAAGATAGGTCAATTCCCATACACAAACATCTGAAGAAACCACAGGACAGGTAGTGTCAACCCTGTTGAGCATTGATACTACCTGTGTAGTTTATTAAGTGGCTCTAAGGTCTTTTCAGGTACATTATAAAATTAAATTCCCACAAGCCTATATAATAAGGATAATCCTTATTTTTTCTCAGTTAAAGGAAACAAACTCAAAGAGAATGGTTTTTAAACAATATTTGAGACTAAGGTCAAATGATCTGCTAAAGCTACCCAATGAAAATGCAATGACTTTTAATCCAAGGAAATTGTTGCTTTAGTTATGAATTAAGGGAAGATATTTCCTTGAATCAATTGTAAAGTTAAAAATCAGAGAAGAAGAGATATAGAACTGGAAAATTCATTTGCCCCTGCTGGAGGCATTTCCTCAGGAGAAACAGCACTGCATTCTTAGAGGTTCTGAAGCAGCAGCAGCATTTCCCCTCAGAGCCAGTAGGGGCCAGCATTGGCAAGTCCTCACAGGCCCCCACAGGGCTGGAAGTGGCTGTCTCTGGGTTCCCATGGGTCTGGGACCTGCTGCTCTCCCTCTGCACTGTACAATGAATTGTGGGAGACAAGAATAAATACCCTCTCAGAGATTTAGGGTAGTAGTCCAGTGTTGATGCTCAGGTGTTCTCATTAGACATAGAACTCAGAGCCCAGACCGGTTGTGACCTGGGCAGCCATGGTTAACACTAGGTCTGGAGGGACTACTACATAGGAAATTGAGGACTGAGGAAAGGAGGGATCTGAGGAGAGCAAGCATCCTCTTTGGGCTGCATAATTAAGAGGCCACTGCTCAAATGGAGGGCCACCCTTATGCTCACCCTTTTGCTCATTAGCACCCTTGAGCTCCATCAGGAATGGGGCAGGAGAGAGACACCCATACAGTCAAGATATTTCTATAGGGCAAGCTCAGGGAGACTGCTCTCTGAAAACAGATTCAGAGCCAGAGAAAACATCCTGTCCCAGCCCAATGAGTTGCTGCAGAACCTGGAAAAGTGGCCTCAAATTTTCCATCTACAACAAGAGGATGCTAAAGAGCTATTCTTAGATGCTCCCAAATTTTTGACTTCCTTCTTTTCAATAGCAATATCGATGTGGACTTAAACATAACACCATCTTCCCAACAGTGAGGAGGTGAGGTGAAGAGAATCAGTTGCCTTAGAGACAGCAGTTCCTTCATTCAATAAACACTGAAATTGGGAAACAAGCAAAAGACTGAGGTCAAAATGGAGAAAATGACCTATATTACCTCTTTCCTCTAGAGCCTTGCTGGCAGGTGAGAAGATGTACCAAAAGTTGGTCAAACAGTCTGGAAGGGTGATTAAGCTGAGAGCTCTGGAGACAGAAGGGGGAACACAGATGAGCCATCTGTAAATTTGGAAGAGCCATATTGGGAGGTATATGGAGCTGACACCCAGAGGCATCTGTGACAAGTGTTTGTATGTGAACAAGATAACAGGCAGGAAAGATTACCCAGATATGAAGAGTATTAAAGAAGCCCAGATAGAAAGATGCAATGTGTTCCAGAAATTTGGAGAAGACAATGAGGTTGGCACTGAAGAGGAGGGAGCGGGGAGAGACAATATGACCGTGATAAGAGGGAGGGAATTGGACTTCCTTTGAAGGAAATCTACTGGTCACTGGCTTTGGGAACTTATTTATTATAAAACCTGATCTTTTCCCTGAATAAAACTTTCCACAGGCTATCCTCCTGAAGAATGTACTGTGAAAACAGTTCCAAGTCAGCTTTCTCTCTAGCAGACTTATGTCTGGGCTGTGAAACATCCCTGGCAATCTTTGATTCCAATAAACCCTTTCAATGAGGCCATTTCCTCTAAAACTGTTCCCTCATTTTTTTTTCTCCAATAACTTGAATCCAACTGTTGTTCCCATTGAAATTTGGATGTAAGCCCCCACAGACACCAAAATTTATATATATGGCTCCTAGCTGCCTCTGACCAGAGTCATGTAGCCCTTAGATGCTGATAATCCAATAAAATTGCCTCAGGAAATAACACAAATTTGCTTTTCAAAAGATCTGTGTGATGTTCTTCTTGCCTGGGATAAGAAACATACCAGGCTGTGTTTGTCAGGAAAAACAAAACAAAACAAAACAAAACAAAACTAATAATGATTTGCAGCTTAGTAATAGTCACAGGATATACAAATTTTGCCTTTGTACTCTAGAGATGATGTCAGTAATGCTATCTACCAAGGATATTTTGCAGTTCTATGCCCCTAACAACCAGGGTCCTGAAATAGTGACCACTTCTGGACCATCACATTGAAATTAGACAGGAAGTAACCAGAAGGAACAAGATGGGAGTCTTTGGACTCTAAGAAACAAACTGAGGGTTTTGGAAAGGAGGGGATAGGAGGATGGGTGAGCCTGGTGGTGGTTTTTGAGGGCTGGTATTGATAGAGCACTCGGTGTAGGGCATAAACCATGAATCTTGGAACACTGAAAAAATAAAATAAATTAATATAAAAAATTTAAAAATGAAACATTATACCAGTCCCAATCCTTAATCAGCCTGATCTAGGACCCTGAGGCCTTTACTCTGAATTTTCACCCTTTAAAAACTCCTGCTTATGTACCACCAGGAGTCTGGGACTTTGAGCATTAAGCTCTCCATTCTCCAAGGAAGTGCCACATCTATAAATAGCCTATCTTTCTTTACTGCAAAATCTCAAGTCCATTTTTACGCTGCACATTTGGTGGGCAAAACCTTGTCTGGTTCAGTTACATTATCCCTCCTCTGAGAAAACTTCTCAGAGGAAACAACGACATCAAACTTTCCAAATATAATGATTAAATTTTCAGTCTTAATTTTTCTCAGTTCTGTCATGAATCCCTCCACTTTACTTAAAACAGTAGTTTTATTTCATTTCTAGGATACTCTCTCTTGTTTCTTCCTCATCTCCAAAAACTGTTCTTTTTGGTTATCTTTTCTGGAAATTCTTCAATTCACTGTCCTTTTCCCTTTGGAGATTCCTGCTCTCTCTGTTAAGATTCTGTCCAGAACTTCATCCAGGATCATGGCAATAAATTCCAAGTGTCTTCTAAAAATGGCCACCTGATTACTTTCATTCCTGTCTCTACCTTTCCCTCTGGATTTGGATACTTGATTGCTTATTTAATAACTGCTCTTAGCTAATAGATATCCCAAACTTCCCCATTCTAAACTGAGCACTTGCCTCTCTTCCTCCTGTGCACTTTGCTCAGTCCACCCCATCTCAAAAATATAAACTTGATTTTTTCAATATCTTGGCTCAATTAAACTTGAAGTTAATATTTCACTTCTCTCATAAATCTAAAGGCATCACCAAGTCCTTCCCTTTATAATAGAAAAATAAGTCCTAAACTCATCCCATTTTCCACCCCATTACCCTCCTAACCCACATTACCTGTCCAACCTTTTCAGTTCTTCATTCTTCACAGACATTTGGGTAATTCTTTAAAAATGAGCACTGGGTGTTACATAAAACTAATGAACCATTGAACACTACATCAAAAATTAATGATATACTATATGTTGGCTAACTGAGCAATAAAACATTTAAAAAATATGTCTTTCTAGAAATCCTGCCATTACTCTCCATGTCACTTGGGAGCACAGATACCTTATACAGGACCACAAATAACTGAACCCCGCTGAACTCTTCAGCTTAATTTCTACTACATCCATTCTTTCTTACTCCACTTCAGACACTTAGAACACTTGGCTAGTTTTCAACAATAATCCTACACTCATAGTTTACATATTTATGTCAACCTTTTTCCAGAACATTCCTCTATTATTAGGGAAATTAACCTAGCCACTATTATGAACTAATATCAAATCTTAGGGGCTTAGCATCATAAAAATAAATTAATTCCTCTTACATGCAGAATAACATGTGACTCTTCCTTGTTAAATTGTTCAAGTGGTGCTGATCCAAGCAATGACTCAACAAAATCTGTCCAGTTATTGCACTCAGTTTAAGATCTAAGATTTCAGAAGGACTCAAAACAAATGGAGGTCTGCTTGGTACAGTCATAAAGAGTAAAATATAAATAATTTCTGCCATGTGAACTTCATCAAGAGAACATAAAGAGTACATTCTTTATATAGTGGTAAGATAGAAACAGGATGATTCAAGAAACTTTCCTATTAAGAAAGGAGAGGAAAGTGAGTAACATAGAGACAGAGCAATGGTAATGCAGACATACAAGTATACAAACATTACTAATACAGATAGGGAGGCTCTAAAAGGTCTTAGTTCAGATCTCAAAGAAATTAGAGAGAATACACCAGATCAAGAAATGTAGAAAGTCCAGAGATGTGCTTTAAGGGAAAAATAGATGGTAAGTGCAGCAGAGGGGAGAGAGCCATGGATAAAGTGAAAATTGAGAGAAAGAGGAGCAAAAGGAGAATATTTCCCACCGATATTGTCTAAGAAAATGAAAGGGGCTGATTTTCATGAGTTTTTGCAACCAATAGGGTTCAAAAACTGGAGTTTTAAAGGTCAGTGGGTTTGGCTGGGATAGAGTCTGGACGGCACTGTGTTGCTCCCAGAGAGAATGTAGAAAACAATCCGAGGGAAGAAAGCATGGAAACAGCAATCTGAAGAAGAATGACTGGGTCATACTGAGAAGATTTTTTTCCTCTCAGAGCATGTCCCTTAGAGGCAATATGACTAGAGACTCCTCTCTGGGAACAGGGGAGCTGGCCTATGCTATTTCTTCTCCATGCCATTCAACATAAACACAGAGCCACCTGAGGGAAATAGGTCAGCATGGACACTGGTTGCCTAACTTGTTTACACCAAGCCCACTGCCCAATGCTCTGTAGGGATTATCATTCTCAATCAAGCTTGCTTGATTCCCAGTGTGGTGGGCCCATTACCCAGAAGACTAGCAAAAAAACCCTGCTACACCATGTATGTTATGACCAGGGAGTTCTTCAGGACCTCCATTCTGGCGGAGGCAGTGTCCGGTACCATTTCACAAGCAGATCATAGCACACCTGGTGAAGGGGTGCTTGTGTGGTTAAAATTGTTATGCATGCAATTCTTGATTACATCTCTGGTCATAATTGCAATGGGATCCAGCCATGCACTGAGATTTGTTTTTGTTTGTTTGTATTCGTGTTATGTTAGTCATCATAAAATACATCCCTCATTTTTGATGCAGTGTTCCAGTGTTCCAAGATTCATTATTTATATGCAACACCCAGTGTTCCATGCAATACATGCCCTCCTTAATACCCACTATGAGGTTCACCCATCCCCCTGCTCCCTTCCTCTCCAAAACCCTCAGTTTGTTTCTCAGAGTCCACAGTCTCCTGTGGTTCATCTCCCCCTCCAATTTCTCCCAACAAATTTTTCCTTTCCTTCTCCTAATGTCCTCCATGTTATTCCTTAGGTCCCATGAGTAAGTGAAACCATATGATAATTGACACTCTTTGCTTGACTTATTTCACTCACCATAATCTCCTCCAGTCCCATACATGTTGAAGCAAAAGTTGGATATTCATCCTTTCTGATGGAGGCATAATATTCCATTTTATATATGTACCACATCTTCTTTATCCATTCATCTGTTGAAGGGCACCTTGGCTCTTTTACAGTTTGGTGATTGTGGCCATTGCTGCAATGAACATTGGGGTACGTATAGCCCTTATTTTTGCTACATCCGTATCTTTAGGGTAAATATCAAGTAATGGAATTGCAGGGTCACAGGGTAGCTCTATTTTTAATTTTTTAAGGAATTTCCACACTGTTTTCCAAAGTGGTTGCACCAGCTTGCCTTCCCACCAACAGTGTAAGAGGGTTCCTCTTTCTCCACAACCTCTCCAACGTTTGCTGTTTTCTCCTTTGTTAATCTTTGTCATTCTAACTGCTGTAAGGTGGTATCTCAATGTGGTCTTGATTTTAATTTCACTGATGGCTAAAGATGATGAACATTTTTTTATGTGTCTGATTCTGATAACCATTCATATATCTTCATTGGAAAAGTTTCTGTTCACGTCTTCCCATTTTTGACATTATCATCTGTTTTTGGGGTATTGAGTTTGAGAAGTTCTTTATAGATCTTGAATATCAGCCATTGTCTGTACTGTCATTTGTGGGTATCTTCTCCCATTCCATGGGTTGCCTCTTTGTTTTGTTGACTGTTCCTTTGCTGTACAGAAGCTTTTTATTTGGTGAAATCCCAAACATTCATTTTCACTTTTGTTCCTTTACTTTGGAGACCTGTCTTGAAAGAAGTTATTGTGGCTGTTGTTAAAGAGGTTACTGCATATGTTCTCCTCTAGGATTTTGATAGATTCCTGCCTCACGTTGAGGTATTTCATTCATTTACATTTATCTTTGTGGAGGATGTAAGAGAATGGTCTAGTTTCATTCTTCTATATGTAGCTGTCCAATTTTCCCAGCACCATTTCTTGAAGAGACTGTCTTTTTTCCACAGTATATTTTTTCCTGCTTTGTAGAAGATTATTTGGCCATAGATTTGTGGGTCCATATCTTGACTCTCTACTCTGTTCCATTGGTCCATGTGTCTGTTTTTGTGTCACTGCCATGCTGTCTTTGTGATCACAGCTTTGTAATAAAGCTTGAAATCAGGTAACATGATGCCCCCAGATTTTTGTTTCTTTCTCAACAGTTCCTTAGCAATTCAGGATCTTTTCTTGTTCCATATAAATTTTAGGATTGTTTGTTCCAGCACTTTGAAAAATATTGGTGGAATTTTTATTGGGATGGCATTGAAAGTATAAATTGCTCTGGCAGTATAGACATTTTAACAATGCTTATTCTTCCAATCCATGAGTATGGAATGCTCTTCCACCTTTTTGTGTATTCTTCAATTTCTTTCATGAGTGTTCTGTAGTTCCTCGAGTACAGATCCTAATGGTTTATTCCTAGGTATTTTATGGTTTTTGGTGCTAGGGTAATTGGACTCCATTCTCTAATTTCCCTTTCTATATTTTCATTGTTGCTGTGTAAGAACACAACTGATTTCTGTGCATTAATTTTGTATCCGACCACATTATAGAATTGCTGTATGAGTTCTAGTAATTTCAGGGTGGAGTCTTGTGGGTTTTCCAGATAAGGTATCATGTGATCTGCAAAGAGAGACAGTTTGACTTCTTGGCCAATTTGAATACATTTTATTTATTTAAGTTGTCTGATTGCTGTTGCTAGGACTTCTAACACTATGTTGAATAACAGTCGAGAGAGTGGGCATCCGTATCTTGTTCCTGATCTTAATGGGAAGGCAGTCAGGTTTTCCCCATTGAGAAAGATATTCATTGTGGGTTTTTCGTAGATAGATTTTATGAGGTTGATTAATGTTCCCTCTATTTCTATTGAAATAAACCTTTTCCTTGAAAAGTTTTAATCGGGAATGGATGCTGTAGTTTGTCAAATGCTTTTTCTGCATCAACTGAGAGTACCATGTGGTTCTTCTCTCTTCTCTTATTGATTTGTTCTATCACATTGATTGATTTGTGAATGTTGAACCACTCTTGTATCTCAGGGATAAATCTTACCTGGCATGGTGGATAATCTTTTTAATGTACTGTTGGATCCTATTAACTAGGATCTTGTTGAGAATCTTGGCATCCATAGTCATCATGGATATTGGTCTGAAATTCTCCTTTTTGATGGGGCATTTGCCTGGTTTTGGGATTAAAGTAATGCTGGCTTCATAGAAAGACTCTGGAAGTTTTCCTTCTGTTCCAATTTTTTTAAACAGCCTCAGCAGACTAGGTATTATTTCTTCTTTGAGTGTTTGGTAGAATTCCCCCAGGAATCTATCAGTTCCTGGGCTCTTGTTCTTTGGGAGGTTTTTTATTACTGCTTCAATCTCATTACTAGATATTGGTCTATTCAGGCTGTCAATTTCTTCCTCTTTTAGTCTTGGACATTTATAGGTTTCCAGGAATGCATCTGTATCTTTGCTGTTTAACTTATTGGCATATAACTGGTGATAGTATTCTTTGATGATCGTTTTCTATTTCCTTGGTGTTAGTCATGATCTCTCCCATTTCATTCATAATTTTATTTATTTGGGTCCTCTCCCTTTTGTTTTGGATTAGTTTGGCCAATAGTTTATCAATCTTATTAATGCTTTCAAAGAACCAGCTTCTAGTTTCTTTGATGTGTTCTACTGTATCTCTATTTTCTAATTCATTGATCTGTGAACTAATCTTATTAGTTCCCTTTTGTGTGTTTGGTTGACTTTATTTGTTGTTGATTTTCCAATTCCTTAAGGTGTAAAGAGAGTTGATGTATTCAGGATTGTTTAATTTTTTTAAGTGAGGCTTGGGTGGCTATGTATTTCCCCCTTAGGACCATCTTTGCTATATCCTATAGGTTTAGGATTGATGTATCTTTATTCTCATTGGTGTCCATGTAATGTTTAAGATTTTATTTTATTTCCTGGTTGATCCAACCATTCTTGAGCAGAATAGTCTTTAGATTCCAAGTGTTTGATTTTCTTCCAAATTTTTGTTGTGGATGAGTTCCCGTTTCAAGGCATTGTGGTCAGGGAATATGCAGGGAATAATCTCAATCTTCTGGTATCAGTTGAGCCCTGATTTGTGACCACATATGTGGTCTATTTTGGTGAAAGTTCCATGTGCACTCGAGAAGTAGAGTATTCTGCTGTTTTAGGGTGAAATATTTTGGATCTATCTATGAGATCCATCTGGTCCAACATGTCATTCAAAGCTCTTGTTTCTTTGTTGATTTTCTGTTTAGATGATCAGTCCATTACTGAATGTGGCATGTTAAGATCTCCTACCATTAATGTATCTTTTTTTAAATATTTTATTTATTTGATAGAGAGAAACACAGTGAGAGAGGGAACACAAGCAGGGGGAGTGAGAGAAGGAGAAGCAGGCTTCCTGTGGAGCAGAGCACCTGATGTGGGGCCCAATCCCTGGTCTCCAGGATCATGACCTGAGCCGAAGGCAGTTGCTTAACAAACTGAGCTACCCAGGTGCCACCATTAATGTATCTTTATGTAGTTTATCTAAAAGAAAGGGAGAGGACTCAAATTAATAAATGTATCAATATGCATCTTTATTTTGCTTAACAGTTGGCGTATGTAGTTGGCTGCTCCCATGTTGGGACATAAATATTGACAATTGTTATATCTTCTTGATTATGGACTTTTTAAGAATTATATAGTGTCCTTCTATATCTCTGACTACAGTCTTTAGATTAAAATCTAATTTATCTGATATGAGGATTTCTACCTCAGCTTTCTTTTGAGGCCCGTTGGCATGGAAGATGGTCTTCCATCCCCTCACTTTCAGTCGGGATGCATCTTTAGATTCAAAATGTGTCTCTTTTAGACTGCATATGTAAGGGCCAATTTGACCAGAGGGACCCCACTATGTCCAGGTAGCCATTTTGTTGTTTGTGAAATGCACATGAGCTGACCCTGCCCAAACAAAAGCTCACTCAGCAAAGCAGTTCTGGGAAAATATGGGTAGCCCATTCCTGGTCAAAGCCCAGAAGAACAAGGGTGAGCCAGCACAAGCTGACCCTGCACTTCAAGGACCTGACTCTGATAATAAAAAAATACACATGTTACCCCCTAGCCTCCTGGATCCTGAAATGGAGATAAAAGTTAACTTTAGGCAGCTATGCGACTGCAGTAAGTTTGTGGTTTGTGGTTTTTCCTGATGAAAACTAGTCTGTAAGACTAGGCGGGGTCACTCTCTCTCCATAGAGACAGCCCTGACCAGTCAGGTCACTCTTTCCCCATAGAGACAGCCCTGACTGGTCAGTGTGATTCTTGATGCTTGGTGTGACATAACTCTTTGAATGACTTTCATTTTGTATCAGCCTCGTTCCTTTGATCATGGACTCTAACAATATGGACAGGTCTTGTCATTTTATTTAGTCATCAACCCTGTGTCATTTTATGGGAGCGTTTAGGCCATTCACATTGAGAATGATTATTGGAAGATACATTAATTTTTTAAATGATTTTATTTATTTGACAGAGAGAAACACAGCCAGAGAGGGAACACAGCAGGGGGAGTGAGAGAGGGAGAAGCAGGCTTCCCGCCGAGCAGGGAGCCCGATGTGGGGCTCGATCCCAGGTCTCTGGGATCATGACCTGAGCCAAAGGCAGTTGCCCAACCAACTGAGCCACCCAGGTGCCCCTGAAAGATACATTATTATTGACAACATGTTGCCTGTGAAGTCCTTGTTTCTATAGATTGCCTCTGTAAATTTCTGTTCTGTGTCACTCTTGGGTTCTTTCTTCTTTTATAGAATGGTCCTTCATACTTATCATAGTATAGGCTTGGTGATCACATAATCTTTTAGAACTTGCGGGTCCTGGAAACTCTTTATCTCTCCATCTATTTTGAAAGTGAGCCTTGCTGGGTAGAGTATCCTTGGCTACATATTTTTTTTCATTTAATTTCCTTAATATGTCTTTCCAGCCCTTTCTGGCTTCCCAGGTTTCTGTGGATAGGTCTAATATTATTCTGATAGTTCTCCATCAGTGTTTAAGGGATATAATCCCACTAGCTTCCCTTGAAACATATTCTTTGAATTTATTATTCATGAACTTTACAATGATGTGCTTGTGGTTTTTCTAGCCTCATTGATCTTGGCAGGTGTCCTTTTTGCCTCTAAAACATGAACACTTATTTCATTCCCCAGATTAGGGAAATTTTTATCCAGGATTTGTTCAAGGATATCTGCTAGTCTTCTCTCTTTCTCTATCTCTCTTTCTCTCTCTCTCTCTCTCTCTCTCTCTCTCTCTAACCCCTCAGGGATCCCAATAATTCTGATATCGGAGCATTTCATGACATCATTTATTTCCCTAATTCTATTTTCATGGGACTTTAGCTGCTTGTTCCAAGACTTCTCCTGCTCTTCTTTCTTTATCAATCTGTATTCTAGATCACTAATGTGATCTTCTGATTCATTCTCATTCATAGCCTAGCTGTTAGAATATTTAGATTACATTGAATCTCATTGGTATCATTTTTAACCTCTGCCAGTTTAGCTTTTACTTCCACCCTTAGAGATTCTACCTTGTAACTAATGGTCTTTTTCAACTTAGGCATTGCTTGGATAATTGCTGCCCTGAATTCCATTTCTGTCATATTATTTATGCCCATATACAGTAGTTCTGTGACAGAGGTTGCAGTCTCTGGATTTTTCTTCTGTTAGGTGTTCCTCCCATGAGTCATTTTGGTGAGGTGTGGTTGAGGGGGTGTATAGCTGAATATATCAACATTGATCCAGGCAAGTTGCCCCAAAGTACTGAGGATGGTGGGACTGGTGAGTTTGTCCAGGATGTGGGGGAGTCCAGTTGGACTGTAGAAGATGAGGCTCTCTGTC
This sequence comes from Spilogale gracilis, assembly GCA_004023965.1. Taxonomy (NCBI): domain Eukaryota; kingdom Metazoa; phylum Chordata; class Mammalia; order Carnivora; family Mephitidae; genus Spilogale; species Spilogale gracilis. The sequence goes on along the minus strand of PITA01009543.1, from coordinate 35,417 downwards.
ATGGGATAGATGGCCTTTGCGAAGTGCTGAGAGCTAGGATGGGCTTGTGTTGCTTGCATGGTGTCCAGCACACCCTGGCATCAATCTGGAAAGGCAGCACTAACTTGCCTATGTTTACTTCTATGAGTTTTATGGTTTCAGTTCTCACATTTCAGTGTCTAATCAACCCATTTTTCCCTGTTTCTTCCTCCTTTTGTGAAAATTTTATTGATTTATTTGAGAGAGAGTGATATCACAAGCTGTGGGAGTGGCAGAAGGAGAAACAGGCTTCCTACTGAGGAGGTATTTCAAAGCAGGGCTCAAACCTAGGACCCTGAGATCATGACCTGAGCCAAAGGCAGATGCTTAACCAAATGAGTCACCTAGCTGCTTCTAATCCATTTTTTTCCTAAGGTATTTTGATTTAGTAATTTTACCACTGGGTATTTACCTGAATAATACAAAACCACTAATTTAAAAATATAATCACCCTATGATGATTACAACATTATTTACAAATAGCTAAGATATGGAGTAATTCAAGTGCCCATTCATAGATGAATGTATAAAGAATATATAGTAAATATGTATACAATGGAATATTATTCTTCTATAAAAAATGAGACATTGCCATTTGCCAACACCATGGATGGACTTAAAATGCTTAATGGTAATGAAATATATCAGACAGAGAAAGACAAGTACCATATGATTTTACGTATAATTGAATTTAAGCAACAAAATTAAAAAATGAAAAAAAACAAAAAAATAAACTCTTAAATACAGAGACTATATTGGTAGCTGTTAGAGGGGATGTGGTTGAGATGAGCAAAACAGATAAAAAGAATTAAGAATATAGTGATTCCTCAAATTTAAAAATAGAACTGCCCTATGATCTAACAATTTCACTATTAGATATTTCTCCAAATAACACATAGTAATTCAAAGGGGCACATGCACCTCAATATTTATAGTGGTAAGTTACACCATAACTAAACTATGGGAAGAGCTCAGATGTCCTTTGATAGGTAAATGGATAAAGAAAATGTGGTATATACATACAGTGGAATGTTACTCAGCCATCAAAAAGAATGAAAACATTTGCAATGTTGTGAACGGAACTAGAAGGAATTATGTTAAGCAAAAAACGTCAATCAGAGAAATATAAATGCAATATGTTCTCATGATCTCACTCATACATGGAATTTAAGAAACAGAAGATGAACAGAGGGAATATAAAATAAGATAAAAGCAGAGAGGAAGACAAACCATAAAGACTCCTAACTATAGGGAACACATTAAGGATTGCTGGAGGGGAAGAGGGTAGGTGGATGGGATAACTGAAGGATGAGCATTAAGGAGGGGGGTTGTTGTAAAGAGCACTGAGTGTTATACAACTGATGAATCACTGAATTCTACCCGTGAAACTAATAATACACTACATGTTAATTAAATTGAATTTGAATAACAAAACAATTAATAGAGGAGTTTTCTTGATGAGTACTGAGTAAAGTATTGAAATTTGAATCATTGTACTATACACCTAAAACTAATATAAGGCTGTATGTTAATTGTACTTCAATTATTTTTTAGACTTATCCAAAAAAAAAAGGAAAGGACCCAGATCAATAAAATCATGAAGGAAAGGGAAGGTATTATGACTAATACCAAGGAAATAGAAACAATTATTAGAAATTATTACCAGAAACTGTGTGTCAACAAATTAAGGAATATGAAAGAAGTGAATGCCTTCCTGGAAATGTATAAACTACCAGGACTGAAATAGGAAGAAATAGACAATCTGAATAGACCAACTGGTTATGAAATTGAAGCAGTAATCAAAAACTTCCCCAAAAAACAAGAGTCTAGGAATAGAAGGCTTAACAGGGGAGTTCTACCAAACATTTAAAGAAGATATAATACCCATTCTACTGAAGCTCTTTCAAAAAATAAAAACAGAAGGAAAACTTCCAAACTCATTTTATGAGACCAGGATTATCCTGAGACCAAAACCAGGCAAATACCCCAACAAAAAGGATAATTACACACCAATATCACTCATTAACATGGATGCCAAAATACTAACCAAGATTCTAGCAAATAAGATCCAATAATACATTAGAAGTATTATCTATCATAACCAGGTGGGATTTATTCCTGGGATGCAAGGGTGGTCCAACATTCACAAATCAGTCAACTTGACAGAGCACCTTATTAAAATAAAAGACAAAAAGCATATGATCCTCTCAAATGATGTAGAGAATACATTTGACAGGATACAGCATCCTTTCCTGATTAAAACTCTTCAAAATATAGGGATAGAAAGAGCATCCTTCAATATCATAAAAGTCATATATGAAATGCCCACAGGGGGGAATTTCATTCTCAATGTGAAATAACTGAGAGCTTTTCCCTTAAAGTCAGGAACATGACAGGGATGGCCACTCTCACCATTATGGTTCAACACAGAACTAGAAGACCTAGCCTCAACAATCAGAAAACAAAAAAAAAAAATAAAAGGCATTTAAATTGGCAAAGGAGAAGTCAAACTTTCTTTCTTCATAGATGACATGATACTTTACGTGAAAAACCCAAGACTCCACCCCAAAATTATTAGAATTCATACAGCAATCCCTCATTGTGGGAGGATACAAAATCAATGCACAGAAATCAGTTGCATTTCCATATATTAACAATGTAACTGACAAAAGATAAATTAAAGAATCAATTCCATTTATAATAGCCCAAGAACCATAAGATACTTAGGAATAAACATAATCAAAGAGGTAAAAGATCTATCTTCTATACTTGAGACCACTTATGAAAGAAATGGAGGAAGACAGAAAGATGGAAAAACATTCCATGCTCATGAATTGGAACAATAAACATTGTTAAAATGTCTATGCTGTCCAGAGAAATTTACACATTCAATGTATTCCCTATCAAAATATCATCAGCATTTTTCACAGAGCTGGAACAAAGAGTCTTAAAATTTTTATACAAGAAAAGACCCTGAATTTCCAGTGATTGTTGAAAAATAAAACTGAAAGTGGGGGCATCACAATACCTGACTTCAAGTTATGTTACAAAGCTGTTATCATCAAGACAGCATGGTATTGGCACAAAAACAGACACATATATCAATGGAACAGAATAGAGAGCCCAGAAATGGACCCTCAACTCTATGGTCAATGAGTCTTTGACAAAATAAGAAAGAATATCTAATGGAAAAAAGACAATCTCTTCAATAAATTCTGCTGGGAAAATCAGACAGCCACATGCAGAATAATGAAACTAGCTCATTCACTTACATCATATGCAAAGATAAACTCAAAATGGTTGAAAGATATCAATATGAGAAAGAAATCCATCAAAATACTTGAGATGTTTCTAAGAAGATGTTGCTGTGGCTGAGGTCAAAGAGGTTGCTGCCTGTATTCTCCTCAAGCATTTTGATAGATTCCTGTCTCACATTGAGGTCTTTCAACTATTTTGAGTCTATTGTTCTGTGTATTGTAAGGAAATGGTCCAGTTTCATTCTTCTGCATGTGGCTGTCTGATTTTCCCAACACCATTTGTTGAAGAGACAGTCTTCTTCCTATTGGATATTATTTTGTGCTTTTTCAAGGATTAGTTGACCATAGAGTTGAGGGTCCATTTCTGGGCTCTCTATTCTGTTTCACTGGTTTATGTGTCTGTTTCTGTGCCAGTGCCATGCTATCTTATTGATTACTGCTTTGTAATAGAGCTTGAAGTCTGGATTTGTGATGCTGCCAACTTTGGTTTTCTTTTTCAACATTCTTCTGGCTCTTCAGGGTCTTTTCTGATTCCATATAAATTTCAGGATTATTTGTTTTATTCATTTGAAAAAAATAATGGTATTTTGCTAGGGATTGCATTAAATATGTAGACTACTTTAGGTAGCAAATGACAGATGTTGATGAAGATGTGGAAAAAGGGAAACCCTCCTACACTGTTGGTGGAATTCAAGCTGGTGCATCCACTCTGGAAAACAGTATGGGGATGACTCAAAAAGTTGAAAATAGAGTTACCATGTGTCCCTGCAATTTCACTAGTGGGTATTTATCCTAAAGATACAAATCTAGTGATCCAAAGGGAAATGTTCACTCCAATGTTTATAGCAGCAATGTCCACAATAGTCAAACTATGGAAAGAACGTAGATGTCCATCAACAGGTGAATGGACAAAGAAGATGTGGTATATATATATATATATATATATATATATATATATATATATATATATATATATATACAATGGAATAGTATGCAGCCATGGGAAACAAAAGCAAAATAACTATTAGGACCTCACCAAAATAAAAGGCTTCTGCACAACAAAGGAAACAGTCCACAAAACTAAAAGTCCACCTATGGAATGGGAGAAGATATTTGCCAATGACATATCAGATAAAGGCCTGGTAACCAAGATCTATAAAGTACTTATCAAACTCAATGCCCCCAAAACAAATCATCCAGCCAAGAAATGGGTAGAAGACATGAACAGACACTTTTCCAATGAAGATATACAAATGGCCAACAGACACTTGAAAAAAATGCTCCACATCACTTGCCTTCAGGGGAATACAAACAAAACCACAATGAAATGCCACTTTACGGGCTCAGTGGGTTAAGCCTCTGCCTTCAGCTCAGGTTTTGATCTCAGGGTCCTGGGATGGAGGCCCGTATCAGTCTCTCTGCTCAGCATGAAGCCTGCTTGCTCCTCTCTCTCTGCTTGCCTCTCGTCCTACTTGTGATCTCTCTCTGTCAAATAATTAAATAAAATTTAAAAAAAAGAAATATCACTTTACATCAGTTAGAATGGCTAAAATTAACAGGACAGGGGACAATAAATGTTGTCTAGGATGTGGGAAAAGGGGAACCCTCTTGCACTATTGGTAGGAATGCAAGCTGGTACAGCCACTCTGGAAACAGTATGGAGGTTCTTCAGGACATTAAAAAATAGAGTTACCCTACAGCCCAGGCAATTGCACTAATGGGTGTTTACCCCAAAGATACAGATATAATAAAAGAAGGGGCACATGCACCCCAGTCTTCATAGCAGCAATGTCTACAATAGCCAAAGTGTAGAAGGAGATGAGATGTCTTTCAACAGATGAATGGATAAATAAGATGTGCTTCCTATATACAATGGAATAACACTCACCCATAAGAAAAAATGAAGATCTACCATTAACGTTGCCATGGATGGAACTGGAAGGGATTATGCTAAGTGAAATAAGTTGAGTAGAGAAATAAAATTATCATATGGTTTCACTCATATGTAGAACATAGGGAATAATGCAGAGGACAAAGGGGTTGAGAGGCAGAAATTGAATGGAAAGAAATCAGAGAGGTAGACAAACCATATGAGAGTCTTGACTCTAGGCACAAACTAAGTGTATTGGAAAGGGAGGTGGTTAGGAGGTTACGGTAACTGGATGATGTGAATTAGGAGGGCATGTGATATCATGAGCACTGGACATTATTCTTAACTGATGAATAATTGAACATTATATCAAAAAAAATGATATATTTTTTTCGGGGAGTTCCCTAAAGAGAGCTGAATTCCAACAAAAAAAATACTACAGGACCACTGTGAACACCCATGAAATCAGCCTGCAATGTGATTTTTCCCACATCTGGATCACCGCAGGAGACAAGAACCATTGGCAAAAAGGTAGAAACAAGTAAGAGGGACCAGAGGCTTGCCCCCAGAGACAGGGGTGTGGGGGAGGAAGCCCACAGAGCTGAACCATTGAAAGCAAATACCCCAAAACAAAAGTGCTCTGTGAGTGAGGAATAACAGCAGATTACAGTCTGAATCTGGGCGAGATGGAAACGGGCACACAGCTGAGCCCACGGCAAGGCAAGGAGACTTTTTAAAATTTTTTTTCCGCCACTGGTGGGGCCGCCGCCGCCGCAGCTACCCCGAGAGCGGCTGGCGTGGATTCTAGTTTTACGCCGCTGCCTTACTCTCTGCTTTTCTCCACCTCATGGGCCGGGCGCAGACCCCCCAGGGAAGGCAATTTTACAGACTTGCGTGGGACCAGAGAGGCCGCGGGTCCTGGGGCACGGACAAGGTCGCGCAATCCAAAAGGAGTTGTGGCTTTGAGGTGCTGGAGTGAAGCGACAAGCGGGGGCGGGGGCAGAAATCAATACAACATCTACGCCAGCCTAGCTGTGACAGGCTGCCAACTGAAAGGCTGGAAAGAGCCCCTCTCTGTGTAGAGGCTCTCTCTGGGAGGGAGGTTTGGGCGCAGACATCTTGCTCTGACCTGATTTCCTCAGCAGCTGAAAAAAGACGTAAAAGAACAACGCTCTGCTACCAGAGAATTGTAACCTGATAACCTGGTTACCATTGAGACCAGCCTCTAGCAAGGGGGCGGAGAGACGCAGCCCAGGTGGAAGGACTGAAACAGAGCGACAGGCCCCATGCCCAGAAAGCAAGCCAGAAGCTCAGGAGGACAACACTCCAATGCAAAACCCCAAATCGGGGGAAAGGCAATTTATTAAATTCCTGACACTGACTATAAGTACCAAAAGCCCTACAACTCATTGATACAGTTTTTCAACTTATTTACTTTTTAAAACTGTTTTCTATTTTTACTTTTAAAGCTTCCACTTTAAGCTTAAAAATACATTCTCACGGTTTTTCTTCTTTCAATTTTTAGCCCCCTTCTTATCACAACATGATACCCAATACAACACCCCATAACATTTTTTTTTCTTTTTTACCCTGAAATTTTTCAAACACACTCCTGTATTTTCTGCTTTTGTTGTTACCTCTTATTTCCCTGTTCACTCTCTCTGTTTTCCCTTTCTTCTCTCCTCTTTCCTTTATTCTCTCTTTTACGTGTACATGTAGACACAAGCTTCAAGTCAATCCCACATCCCTATTCAATACTACACCTATATACAACCAGTTCTAATCCCCCAATATCTTTTGAAAGTGGGCTCCTCCAACAAGAATAACAAGACAACCTTGGGAGCATCTGAAACACATTCCTTGCCCACAAGGAGTGTCTGCCCTCACCTTCCCACTCTAGTTTGTCAGTGTGTCTGTGTAATTGTCTTTGCTTTATATTATATAAATACTGGTCTTGGGGGTCATATAGGTTGGGCTACACTTTTTTATCTCTTCATTTACTCTTGATAACCCTTTTCTTCACCCTGTAAAAGTTTTGTATCATATAAATCCTACCACTGGGCCCCACTCTGGCAGGGATTTCTATTCTTGCTTCCTCTCTTCCATCTTCTTTTTTCTTTCTCCTCCCTTTTTGGTGGTGAATTCTGGTTGCTCCAAAACCTTCCAACAACCAATCCACCTAGATAGTGGCTGATATATTTAGCCATACACCCCCTCAACCATGCCTCGCCACAATGACTTGGAGAAGGAACACCCAACAGAAGAAGAACCCTGAGACTGCAACCTCAGTCACAGAATTACTGGAAATGAACATAAACAAAATGACAGAAATGGAATTCAGGGCAGCAATAGTCCAAGCAATAGTCAATTTAGAAAAGAACATTAGTCTCAAAGTGGAAGCCATGGTAACAGAAGTGAAAGCTGAGGTTAGAAAGGCTTTAGATGAGATGCAATCTAATTTAAATATGCTAACAGCCAGAGTAAGTGATGCTGAAGATCGTATCAGTGATTTAGAAGACAGATGGATTAAGAAGGAGGAGCAAGAGAAGGCTCGGAGCAAACAGCTAAAATCCCAGGAAAACAGAATAAGGGAAATAAATGATGCCATGAAACGCTCCAATATCAGAATTATTGGAATTCCTGAAGGAATTGAGAGAGAGAGAAGCCTAGAAAATATTGTTGAACAAATCATGGATGAAAATTTCCCAAATCTGAGGAATGAAACAAATGTTCATATCCTAGAAGTAGAGAGGACATCCCCCCAAGATTAATGAGGCCAGAAAAACCTCCAGGCACATAATAGTAAAATTCTCGAATCATTGTAGCTCCTTCCCGGGCTACAAGGTTTGGGGTTTCTTCCCTGGTCCAGCCAGGGGAAAAAGGTGGGGTCGAGCAGGATGATGAGTGTTGGCGGCCAAAATCACACCTGAGCCGGGAGGTCTGTCGAAGCAGAGGAGAGTCTCTTGCTGTTTGCCAGCTCTCCTGCTCTCTCCTCTAAGGCTCTCTTGCTGCTTCCTCCCAGGCCCTCTGCCTTTATCTTTCTGTCTCTCAGTCTCTCAGTCGGCTCTCAGTCTCTCTCTGTCTCATGGCTTTTTTCTCTCTTGAATGTCAAGGGTCCCAGTCTTTTATTATTCCCAAGTGAGAAAGTTGGGTGGTGCAGTTAAATCTTTAACTGCTTTTGAAACCACCCTAGAGACAGGATTAGTATTGTTACTGCAAGGTACAGAGTGCTTGCTTAAACTCACAGAAGTTGAGACCATTAAGGCAGAGGGATCAAGAAATACAGATAAGAGATACAGAGATATGATTACAGGGAGGAGGGTTAAATGGAACTATGTCTTGAATAAGCACACCAAGGACATATTGCCTGACCCACAGGGTAAGTGGCTTTTTGGATTCTAGGTGGGGAAAACCCCTCTGGGCTTTTCTGGTGGCTTGGGCATGGAGGGAAGGGCGGATCATGCACTGCCCCCCACAAATCATGAAACCAAAGAATATGTCTTAGGGGCAGCTAGAAGAAAGTGATCCCTTATCTATAGAGGGAGGACCATCAGAATAACATCAGACATTTCCACAGAAACCTGGCAAGACAGAAGGGGCTGGCCAGAAATATTCAGGAAGTTACATGACAAAAATATGAAACCAAGGATAATGTACCCAGCAAGGTTGACTTTCAAAATGGAAGGAGAAATAAAGAGCTTCCAAGACCGCCAAGGTCTAAAAGATTATGCAGCCACCAAGCCAGCACTACAAGAAATACTAAGAGGGGTTCTATAGAGGAGAAACGAACCCAAGAGTGACACAAAACAGAAATATACGGAGGTAATCTATAGAAACATGAACTCCATAGGGAACATGATGTCAATACAAACATATCTATCAATAATCACCCTCAATGTGAACGGCCTAAATGCTCCAATAAAAAGACACAGGGTTGCAGACTGGATAAAACGACAGGACCCATCCATATGCTGTTTACAAGAGACTCATCTTAAACCTAAAGACACTTCCAGATTGAAAGTGAGGGGAAGGAAGACAATCTTTCATGCCAATGGACCCCAGAGAAAGCAGGGGTAGCTTTTCTCATATCAAACAAATTGGATTTTCATCTAAGGACTGTAGTCAAAGACACAGAAGGACCCTACATCATTCTTAAAGGGTCTATACATCAAGAAGATCTAACAATTGTAAATATTTATGCACCTAACATGGGAGAAGCCAACTACATAAGCCAACTGCTAAACAAAATAAAGAATCATATTGATGCATATACAGTAATCGTAGGAGATCTTTCACACCACTCTCAGCAATGGACAGATTATCTAAACAGAAAATCAACAAAGAATCAAGAGCCTTGAATGACACATTGGACCAGCTGGACCTCATAGATATATTCAGAACATTTCACCCAAAACAGCAGAATACTCATTCTTCTCGAGCGCACATCGAACTTTCTCCAGAATAGACCACAATCTAGGTCACAAATCAGGGCTCAACCGATACCAGAAGATTGGAATTATTCCCTGCACATTCTCTGACAACAATGCCATGAAACTGGAACTCAACCACCATAAAAAGTTCAGGAGAAAATCAAACAGTTGGAAGCTAAAGATGATCCTACTCAAAAATATGGGGATCAACCAAGAAATCAAAGAAGAACTGAAACACTTTATGGAAATCAATGAAAATGAAGATACGTTGTTCCAAACCCTATGGGATACAACAAAGGCCATCCTAAGGGGGAAATTCATAGCCATCCACACCTCACTCAAAAAATTGAAAAATCCCGAATACACCAACTCTTATTACACCTTAAAGAACTGGAAAATCAACAAAAAATTAAACCAACCCCCCACACGAGGTGGTAAATAATAAGGATTAGAGCAGAGATGAATGAATCACAAACTAGAGATACAGTAGAACGCATCAATGAAACTAGAAACTGGTTCTTTGAAAGAATCAATAAGATCGATAAACCATTGGCCAAACTAACCCAAAAGGAAAGGGAGAAGACCCAAATTAATAAAATCTTGAGAGAAAGGGGAGAGATCACGACTAACACCAAGGATATAGAAACAATCATCAAAAATTACTATCAACAATTATATGCTAATATGTTGAACAACCTAGAAGAGATGGATACATTCCTAGAAACCTATAAACTACCAAGACTGAAACAGGAAGACATTGACAATCTGAATAGACATATATCTAGTAATGAGATCGAAGCAATGATCAAAAACCTCCCCAAAAACAAGAGTCCAGGCCCAGACGGATTCCCTGGGGAATTCTACCAAACATTCAAAGAAGAAATAAAACCTATACTCCTGAAGCTCTTTCGAAAAATAGAAATGGAAGGAAAACTTCCAGACTCTTTCTTTGAAGCCAGCATCACGCTAATCTCCAAACCAGACAAAGACCCCATCAAAAAGGAGAACTTCAGACCAATATCACTGATGAATAGGGATGTCAAGATTCTCAGCAAGATCCTTGCTAACAGGATCCAACAATACATTAAAAAGATTATCCACCATGACCAGGTGGGTTTTATCCCAGGGATGCCGGGGTGGTTCAACACTCGCAAAACAATCAATGTGATAGAAAAAATCAATAAGAGAAGAGAGAAAAATCACATGGTACTCTCAACTGATGCAGAAAAGGCATTTGACAAAATACAACATCTGTTCCTGATCAAAACTCTTCAAAGTATAGGGATAGAGGGAACATTTCTCAACCTCATAAAATCTATCTACGAAAAAATCACAGCGAATATCATCCTCAATGGGGAAAAACTGACAGCCTTTCCTTGACATCAGGAACAAGGCAAGGATGCCCACTCTCACCACTACTATTCAACATAGTGTTAGAAGTCCTAGCAACAGCAATCAGACAACAGAAAGAAATAAAAGGTATACAGCTTGGCGAAGAGGAAGTCGAACTCTCTCTCTTTGCAGATGACATGATACTCTATGTGGAAAACCCAAAAGACTCTACCCCCAAACTACTGGAACTCATACATCAATTCGGTAATGTGGCAGGATACAAAATCAATGCACAGAAATCAGTTGCATTCTTATACACTAACAACGAAAAAATAGAAAGGGAAATCAGAGAATCGATTTCATTTACTATAGCACCAAAAACTATAAGATACTTAGGAATAAACCTAACCAAAGAAGTCAAGGATCTGTACTCGAGGAACTACAGAACACTCATGAAAGAAATTGAAGAAGACACAAAAAGATGGAAAAGCATTCCATGCTCATGGATCAGAAGAATAAACATTGTCAAAATGTCTATACTGCCCAGAGCAATCTATACTTTCAATGCCATTCCGATCAAAATTCCACCAACATTCTTCAAAACGTTAGAACAAACAATCCTAAAATTTATATGGAACCAAAAAAGACCCCGAATCGCTAAGTAATTGCTGAAGAGGAAAAGCAAAGCTGGGGCATCTTATTACCTGACTTCAGACTTTATTATAAAGCCGTGATTACCAAGACAGCATGGTACTGGCACAAAAACAGAGAAATAGACCAAGGGAACAGAATGGAGAGTCCAGATATGGACGCACAAATCTATGGGCAAATCATGCTTTGACAAAGCAGGAAAAAATATCTAGTGGAAAAAAGACATTCTCTTCAATAAATGGTGCTGGGAAAATTGGACAGCTCCATATAGAAGAATGAATCTAGACCATTCTCTTACACCACCCACAGGGGCAAACTCAAAATGGATGAGAGACCTCAGTGTGAGGCAGGAATCCATCAAAATCCTGGAAGAGAACATAGGCAGTAACCTCTTTGACATCGGCCACAGCCACTTCTTTCAAGACACGTCTCCAAAGGCAATGGGCACAAAAGCAAAAATGAACTTCTGGGACTTCATCAAAATAAAAAGCTTCTGTACAGCAAAGGAAACAGTCAACAAAACAATGAGGCAACCCACAGAATGGGCAAAGATATTTGCAAATGACACTACAGACAAAAGGCTGGTATCCAAGATCTATAAAGAACTACTCAAACTCAACATCCAAAAAGAAGATGAACACATCAAAAAATGTGCAAGAGGCATGAAGAGGCACTTCTCTGTAGAAGATATACAAATGGCTAACAGACACATGAAAAAATGTTCAGTGTCACTAGCTATTAGGGAAATTCAAATCAAAACCACACTACCTTACATCAGTCAGAATGGCCAAAATTAATAAGACAGAAAACAACAAGTGTTGGAGAGGCTGCAGAGAAAGGAGAACCCTCTTACACTGTTGGTGGGAATGTAAACTGGTGCAGCCACTTTGGAAATCAGTGTGGATATTTCTTAAGAAATTAAAGATAGAGCTACCCTATGACCCTGCAATTGCACTACTGGGCATTTACCCCAAAGATACAGATGTAGTGAAAAGAAGGGCCATATGTACCCCAATGTTCATCGCAGCAATGGCCACAATCGCCAAACTGTGGAAAGAGCCAAGGTGCCCATCAACAGATGAATGGATCAAGAAGATGTGGTACATATATGCAACGGAATACTATGCCTCCATAAAAGGATGAATATCCAACTTTTGTAGCAACATGGACTGGACTGGAAGAGATTATGCTGAGTGAAATAAGACAAGAAGAGAAAGTAAAGTATCACATGGTTTCACTTACTTGCGGTGCATGAGGGGTAACCTGGACGACAGTGGGAGAAGGAAAGTAAATGGGAAATAGGGTAATCTAGGGAGGGAAACAAAACAACAGAGACTTTGGACACAGAAACAAACTGAGGGACTTGGAGGGAGGGGGGTAGAGGGATTGGAGAGCCTGATGGTGGGTACTGGGGACACCTAAAGCATGGAGCAGTGGGTTTGGGGAATGGAGAATGAATCTTGGAACACTGGAAAAAAATGTTAGTAACAATAAAAAAAAAAACCAATGATATACTATACCTTGGTGACTTTAATTTAAAAAATATTAAGAAATAATAACTATAAAAAGTAAATTAAACTATGAATCTTGGAATACTGAAAAAATAAATTATTAAAAAAGCAAATTAATCTAAAAATATATAAAAATCATCAACTCAAAGATACCCCAGTCATATTATTAGAGTATAAATATATACACACTTTTTACACAGCAGTATGACATCCTTTACTGAGAATCTTTGCATCAATTAAAAAAAAGCTAACCATATCACATGTGGAACGAAAAAATCAGAAAGGCATATCTATAATATCTAATATGATAGGAAAAAATAAATTCATTATATGAAAACTTAAAGAAAGATGAGTCTGAAGAATTTATCCCTGAACACCTTAATCCCAACTAAGCTTGGTTCGACAATTTTAGAAATACATCTGGCTTTAAAAATAATGAAATAACAAGAGAAACAGCTTTTGCCCACCAAGGACAGCATGAATTCCCAGGCACTATTAAGAAAAGCACTGAGGAGAAACTATATCTTTCTGAACAGGCTTTTAATGCAAGCAACCTACTCTATTATGAAAAAAAAATGTCATAAAGGACATTTATTAGGAAGAAAGGAAATAAAGCATCAGGATTTAAGGCAAAATAGATGACTAACACTACTATTTTGTGCATATTTATTTAGATTATAATCCTAACTTCCCTTATCTAAAAGCTCTTAACTTGAAGGGTTAAAAATAGACTTGAAGGGAAAAAAAATAAACAGAAGCTGCCAGTCTTTTTGTTGTACAAACAAGATGGCCTGGGTAATAACACTTTTTCTGGGTGTGTTCCATTGACAATTTGTCCCTGAAGTACTTTGTCAGTAAGGGATGAATTTTTAAAGTTTTTTTTTTTAATGTATATACAGTGCTTTGTTATCCAGAACCCCATTAGTTCAACACCAAAGGCATTTAATTTAGTGTTCTAATTCACCGCAAACACAACATCTCTAATTCAACCTGTAGACCAGGAATCATAAGAACCTTTAAGATTGATTACACACAATTCTATGGAAATTATTGTCAATGCTATTGAAAAGAATCCCAGGGGCACCAGGGTGGCTCAGTTCTAAGCATCTGCCTTCAGCTCAGGTCATGATCCTGGAGTCCCAGGATGTAGCCTCTCATTAGGCTTGCTGTTCATCGGGTAGCCTGCTTCTCCCTCTCTCACTCCTGCTTGTGTTCCCTCTAGAACTGTGTTTCTCTATGTCAAATAAATAAAATATTTTTAAAAAAGAAGAAAAGAGCCTCAATAGAGAAAACATCATGAATGAAATTCTGGAAGGATTATTGAAGATGGCATCATTGTTATAGAAAGAGCCATAAAAGCCATCAAGACTGAAATAAATTATTGTTGGAGAAAACTGTTCAGATGTTATGGATGACTTTATAGGATTTATAATAGAGCCAATCAAGGGAGACATGAATGAGATTGTGGATATGTCACAAAAATGGTGGGGAAATGTGAAGGGTTTGAAGATATGGATCTTGGAAAATTTCAAGAGCTAAAAGACACCACATCAGAAGCATTAACAGAAGCTCACTTGAATATGAGTGCTTCCAAACCATTGTCAGATTATAAGGAAGAAGATGTAGAAGAAACAATGCCAGAAGACAAATTGACATTAGACACTCCAATAGAAAGGTTCTTTCTTTTATAATATTGCATTTTATTGCTTTTATGACATTGACATGTCTATGATATAAGCACTAAAACTAAAGCAAATGGTGGAAAAAGGATTAGTATAATATAGAATCATTCGTAGAGAAATCAAAAAGGCAAAAAGTATTATGTATTACCATAAAGTTACAGAGTTTGTGTCTGCCTCATCTGCCTCTCCTTCCACCTCCTCCATCTCTTCCACTTCTATTATCCCTGAGACAGCAAAGCACATTCTTCTTCCATTTCTTCCTCTTCAGGCTACTCAATGTGAAGATGATAGTCCATATCTGCCTAATGAGTAGTAAACAATTATGCTGTATAATTAACAAGTTTATCTTCTTTGTATGTGTGTCTGTGTGGAAATCTAACAACTTTACAGAAAGAACTGTAAGAGAGTATTTGTGGTATTATCATCATCACTACCTAAATATTGATCATGTGCAAGTCTTGTATGGAAGTGGATAACCCATCCTTATTTAAGCATAAGGTGAGTGATATTTAATAAGTATAAATAATGTGTTAGCTTTTTTACTGTTTTATAACAGTTTTTGAAGAATTACATTATTGTATGTATTGTAATTATTGTATTATTATATTTCTTTCTCTCATCATTGGAGAAAGGGCATATCAGCCTTGATCAGTCATCATATTTTTGTAATATCAATATTTCCAATACTGTATGATGAATATGAATATGGCCATAATACTGTATGCCATAAAATTTCATAGTGATTAATTCATTAGTATATAGGCTAGGCAACTGCAAAACACTTATATCAGTTGCACTGAATCACTATAAAGCAATTATATTTTTGCTTCTTCATTATCAATGTATATTTCATTACACCTGTAAGTAAATATTTCTTTTCCACATGATATTTCCACTTTTGATGCCTAATGTTAGTAAAAAAATATAAAACATCTACAGTGTTTTGTACATATAAGACAATATTGGTGTATGTACTGAAAGAATTCATCTTGTAAATCAATGATATAAACTTACAGTATCAATAAGTAGAGGACAATAGTATAAAGGTATTTTTCTATTCTTAATGACTTTGAAAAGAATTTTATCTCTAAATTATTTTATTGTAAGAATACAGTATATTAGGTGTGCCTGGGTGGCTCATACAGTTAAGCATCTGATTTAAGCTCAGTCATGAATTCAGGGTCCTGGGATCAAGCTCTGTGTCAAGCTTCATGCTCAGTGGGGAGTCTGTTCTTCTTCTCTCTCTCTCTCTCTCTCTCTCTCTCTCTCTCTCTATATATATATATATATATATATATATATATACCCCTCCCCCTACTAGTGTGAAAACTTTTTCTGTTTGTCTCTCTCTCATATAAAATCCTAAAAGGATAATGCAGTACATCATATACATATAACATACAAAATATTTGTTAATTGTTATTGATAAGGTGTTCAATCAAAAATTACATGTGAGTTTTTCCCCATTGAGGATGATATTCGCTGTGGGTTTTTGGTAGATAGATTTTATGAGGTTGAGAAATGTTCCCTCTATCCCTATACTTTGAAGAGTTTTGATCAGGAACGGATGTTGTATTTTGTCAAATGCCTTTTCTGCATCAATTGAGAGTACCATGTGGTTTTTCTCTCTTCTCTTATTGATTTGTTCTAATGCGTTGATTGTTTTGCGAGTGTTGAACCACCCCTGCATCCCTGGGATAAAACCCACCTGGTCATGGTGGATAATCTTTTTAATGTATTGTTGGATCCTGTTAGCAAGGATCTTGTTGAGAATCTTGGCGTCCGTATTCATCAGCGATATTGGTCTGAAGTTCTCCTTTTTGACGGGGTCTTTGTCTGGTTTGGGGATTAGAGTGATGCTGGCTTTTGCTGTGGGGTTTTCATAGATAGATTTTATGAGGTTGAGAAATGTTCCCTCTATCCCTATACTTTGAAGAGTTTTGATCTGGAAGTGCTGGAGAGGCTGTGGAGAAAGGGAAACCCTCTTACACTGTTGGTGAGAATGTAAGCTGGTGCAGCTGCTTTGGAAAACAGTGTGGAGATTCCTTAAAAAATAAAAATAGAACTACCCTATGACCCTGCAATTGCACTACTGGGCATTTACCCCAAAGATACAGAAGTGAAAAGAAGGGCCATATGTACCCCAATATTTATTGCAGCTATGGCCACAATCGCCAAACTGTGGAAAGAGCCAAAGTGCTCATCAACAGATGAATGGATAAGGAAGATGTGGTACATATATACAATGGAATACTATGCCTCCATCAGAAAAGATGAATATCCAACCTTTGTAGTAATATGGACTGGACTGGAAAAGATTATGCTGAGTGAAATAAGCCAAGCAGAGAAATTCAAGTATCACATGGTTTCACTTACTTGCAGTGCATAAGGGGTAACCTAGAGGCCAGTAGGAGAAGGAAAGTAAGTGGGAAGTAGGGTAATCCAGGGAGAGAAATGAAACAACAGAGACTTTGGACACAGAAACAAACTGAGGGACTTGGAGGGAGGGGTGTGGGGGGATGGGAGAACCTGGTGGTGGTTACTGAGGGCACCTATTGCATGGAGCACTGGGTGTGGGGAATGGGGAATGAGTCTTGGAATACTGGAAAAAAAATTAAGTAACAATAAAAAAAATACCACCACCAGTGGTCATAAATTCCATGCAAAAAAATAAATAAATAAAACAAAATAAAATGCAGATATAATCATTTTGCTCTTGTTTGTAAAACTCTGGATCATAGAAGGGCAAGAAAAAATTTTATAAAATAAAGTAGGAAAGAAGGAGTGATTGTAACACTTACCCTTTATACTTTGCCAACTTTCTGACCTTTGCTTATATTGTGCCTTTTCTTTGGCATATTTTCCCTGAGAAAACCCCCTCTGCCTCAGCCTCCTGTACTCATCTGAGCGCACATCCAGTCAACATTCAGCACTGAGTTCCAGAGGCTGATCTCAGTCCTCCTTTTTGCCCAAACTCGTGTACCACAGATAGAACAGATGTATCCTTATAAGCCATATAATTTCCACATTAACATCAAGTCATATCATATACTGTATAATACCTATTTTCACATAAAACTATAAAGGGTCAAATTCCTTGAAAATAACAACCATCTAGTGCTCAGACTTAAGCTCATTTAGCTGTTGTTTTGAATTGTAAGAGTTTAAATATTCATTGAATAATTGAATAAATGACTAAGTTTGAATATTTCATATCATGCTTCTCTTTTTTTGTCCAATAAATTACATACTTCAAAGCTCAGTTCAGATATCATCTCAAGCAGGGGATCTCCCCTAAATCTTCCTTCCATTCTGAGTTCATATTTTTGGTAAGGTTTTAACCACTAGGTGCTTTCAGTTTTGACCATGTCCACATAGTTTGTATCATTGTGGTCTAGAAAATTAAGGAATGGTAAAAGGTAGGACGATAACAGGGTTGTCACAGTAATAATTAGTCATATTGAAATGAGCACATTTTATAAGATACTGTCACTTACACTGCCAGAAAACAGAACACAAACTTTAAAAAGGTAGGGAGACTGATATTTTAACCATTTGCATGGAATAATTTTACACTTACAGAAAGTAGCATGAATAAGAATAGTACAAACCACAGACACATACCTTTTACCCAGTCACAATGATTAACTTTTTTTACCTCTTTCATCATCACCATTTTCTTTCTCCCTCATTTGAATCAATTACATAGAATCGCATGACCTTTCTTCCTGTAATTATTTTAATTACATTTCCTAAGAATACGGGTGTTCTACAGAGTCAGAGTGCAATTATTAACTTCAGTAAACATAACATCACTATAATATAATTGTATGATATGTTTTGAAAGGATAAGGATCAGAAAAAGAGTTTTATAGTATAGGGAGGCAATACTTTAAAAAAATAAAGATGCAAAATAGAGATGAAACACCATGGTATAAAAGTCTAAGAAAAAGTTTGACATAAAATTCTAAACTTACAATGTGTAAAGAGAAGGGAAAACACAATAATATAAAAGTTGCCTACATAATAGTTTCTTTTTTAAAAAAGATTTTATTTATTTGACAGAGAAAGAATGAGGGTATATGAGGGGCAGAGGACGAAGGAGAAGCAAACTCCTCAATGAGCAGGGACCCCAATGCAGGACTTGATCTCAGAACTCTGGGATCATGACCTGAGCCAAAGGCAGATGCCTAACCTACTGAGCCATCCAAGTGCCCCTACTTTATAGTTTCTTGAAAGACAGTTCCCACATTCAATATTTTCTTCAGTGCACCCTTAACATCCTTATTTCTTAGACTATAGATCAAAGGGTTGAGCACAGGAGTGAGTATGGTGTAAAAGACAGATGCCATCATGTCCTTCTCTGGTGTATGGTAAGAGTTGGGAAGCATATAAGTATAAATGGCAGCCCCATAGAAGAGGATGACCACAGTTATGTGGGAAGAACAAGTGGCAAAGGCCTTTTTCTGCCCTTCTGCTGAATTCATCCTATGGATGGTGATGAGGATAAAATAGTAAGATCCTGAAATGACTGTCACAGGAATAAGAAGCATAAGGACACAGCACAGGTACATGAAAATCTCATAGATGGAAGTATCTGAACAAGAGAGTTTCAATACAGCAGGGACTTCACAGAAAAAGTGATGGATCTCCCGAGATCTGCAGAAGGGGAAGGTCATGGTGATGGGAGTGAACAAGAAACCATCCACTGAGCCCAGGAACCAGCATCCAGATGCTAGGAGGTGCAACACTCCATGGTTCATGAAGATAGGGTAACGGAGAGGATGGCAGATGGCCACATAGCGGTCATAGGCCATGGAGGCTAAAATAAAAAATTCTGAACCTGCTAGTGTCACATAGAGAAACATTTGTATCCCACATTCTGTGGCTGAGATCTTGTTCATACCCATGACTTGGTCAATGAGCATCTTGGGCACAGTAACAGTAATGTATATCATGTCCATGACAGATAGCTGGCTGATGAAAAAATACATGGGGGTGTGGAGGTGGGCATCAGAATGTATCAATAGAATCAAGATGGAGTTTCCAGACAAGGCCATTAGGAAAATTACAAAAATGACAAAACAAAGGAGAGCTGGATTTTTGGATTCACTGAAGATTCCCACCAAGATGAAATCTGATCTCCCAGTGTGGTTAGCTAGCCAGTGGGTGTTCGCCATGAGATTTCACCTGGGTAACCTAAGGAAGCTTTAGAATTAATGAATTAATCATAAAATGTCACCCACAGAAATGAATGTGTTAAGAGCGAAAGAGAACCCAATTATGTTAACAGAAAAAAAATCCATGGTTTGATAGATTTAGAGATTACAAATTACCTTTAATTCTATAAATTTACCATTTGGGAGGTTGCATTGCTCATTGCATTGTGAGTTTTCCTTTTGCTATAGTATCCTTTACCAATAAGCATGTATTTTTTTTTAGTTTAGCTCTTGCCTTAAGCAAACACAAAAGATAAATCAAATGTAAAAAAATTGTATATGCTCTTATAGAATTTTTATTGTAGATAATCAAAAGATCATTAACCTCTCTGGTCTAAGAATCCAACTCGGATTTTTTTTTCTTTTTAAATTTTATTTATTTGAGAGAGAGAAAAAGCAGAACATGGAGAGCAGCAGGCAGAGGGAGAAGAAGAAGAAGACTCCCCACTGAACAGGGATCCTGGTGAGGGACTCCATCCCAGGACCCCAGATCATGGCCCCAAGCGGAAGGCAGATCTCCAAATGACTGAGCCACCCAGGTATCCCTCCAAATGAGATCTTAAAAACTCTTCAAGGTGTCTTCTATATAAGCAAAAATAATTTCACAGTGCACAGAAATATCAAATCCCTATCTTGTACAACTGAAACTAGTAGAATATTATATGTCAGTAATACCCCCCAAAAGAACAGTCTAATGAATCATTGAACATTATATCAAAAATAAATGATGCACTGTACAATCATTAATTGAATTTAAATTAAAAAATAATAATAGAGAAGAAGAAAAAGAAACCTCAACACAAATTGGGGAAAATCTATATGAAATTCTTGAACCCCTTTTTCCCATATGATTGAGTCACACTTTGAGGCACTGTGATTGTATGGAATAAGCCACAAATCCCCCCAACAGGTCATGATCTCCACCAACAACCAAACCCTTAGATAGCCTAGGGGAACCATTTTGGAGTCCAGACTCCAAACTTAAACTGGCTGTGTCCAGCTTATCCTCTACACACTATTACTTCATTCATTCTACATACATAAAAAAGAGGCTAAGAATAATGCTTTATCTTACTGGTTACAGATGAATAATGATTAAATAGTTAATAGCTACAGTAATAATTATGCAGAATCTATGTGACAGATGGATGTTACTATTATCATTTGATAATATGAGATCCATTATATCAGTTCACCAGGTTAATATCTATTTATGCATTTAAGAATTTGATTTGACCATTTCTGTACTCCTATATATCTTATGAGTGTATATGTGCATATATGTATTATTTATATATATATACACTTATTATATACATATATAATTATTCTATAAAATATATAAACTTTAAATAATATATATTTCTTATTTTAACCCTGATTAAGCAGAATTTATGTAGAAATCTATCTAATTTGTATCCAGTACATGTTTTTCCAAGTTGAAATTCATTTACTTAAAGTTTCTACTATCTGCTTTGTATTTAAGAGGACAGGGATTCATATTTATATGGCCACTGCCATTTATCAGAGAAGGCTTTAGTTGTTTTCCCAAATGTTATCTGCTTTAATGTACATAGCAATTAATTGTTCATGGAACTGAGATTCAGAGAATAAAATTGAGAAAGACTAAGATATTTCTAATTCCAATTTACTGTTTACTACTTTATCTTGATCTTAACAGCCAGACTCTCTATTAGATGCTAAAGATGAATCAGAAACAAATTAAATCTAATTACAGTTAATGAGGTCACAGTCCACTGATTTAGAGACAAAAATAGAAATGTGATTTAAAGCAGAATTCTAGGGTGTCTGGGTAGCTCAGTGGATTAAATATCTGCCTTCAGCTCAGGTCATGATCTCAGGGTCCTGGGATCGAGGTCTGCATTGGGCTTTCTGCTCAGCAGGGATCCTATTTTCTCCTCTCTCTCTGCCTGGCTCTCTGCCTACTTGTGATCTCTCTCTCTCTTTCTCTGTCAAATAAATAAATAAAATATTTTTAAAAAACAGAATTCTAAAATAGCTACAAAATAAATAAATACAATTAAAACAAAATACATCTGACCTTTCTTAATAGAATAATACCTTCTACATTTTCTCTTCTGAAGTTTAAACTTTGGCAAACTTTTAATTTGACTTCTCTTTCTGAGAAGAGCTTAGAGACAGTTATGATATCTAGACATTTTGGGAAGAATTTACAAGTTTCAAATATATTTTATACTTTTAAAAATATATTTTATGTTTTGTCATAATTATAATATTAATTAAAATATCAAATTATTAATATTCTCAATGATAAAGCAGTTGAGAACACTGCAAATGAATTTGAATTCTTAATATAGATATTCAACAAATTTTGACACATCGCATCAATAACTATAGCCTTTCTATCATATCCCACCCTTATTCACAGATGAAATCTGAGACCTGTGAAAAATAAAAACAGCCTGATAAATTGCAAAACATATCTGCTGACAGAGTCTGTATTTGTGGTCCAAGTAAAGTAAGGACCAGCACAGTGAGCAATAATGTGAAGGTCTTGAAGCTACTTGCTGAGTGAACAAAACAAGACCAGAAAGGTACTTGGGGGATACTGGGAAATGTTTGCTGTACTTTTGTAAATGTGGATCACTGTCATTAAGCCACACTGAACAGTCTACTTGGGATGCCAGACACAAAAGTGAACACTGTCTGTTGTATGCATGGCAACTGGCCCCTCTGTTCCCTGTTAGTCTTCTCTAATATAATTCCTTGAGTTTCATATAAACTTGGTGCATATTTAACATGTAAATTCATTGATAGTGGTGGTGGATTAATGTTAAACATTTATTTGAAGCTGGCAGACTCCTAGGAATTGTTCTAATGCTCTATCATATTTTATATTTCCCAAGATCCTATGAGATACATATTCATCTTATTTTCTCCTTTTACACATTAAGGAATTCAGATTCTGATGGTCTGCTTAACATAATACAACTACACTGAGTTGAGCCCACAGGCTGTAAGTGTGCCTCAGAATTTGGGGATACATGTTCTTCCCTCCATAGTAGATAACTTGAGTATTAGGTCACCCACTGTCAGTTTCATTAGAAAATATAAATACAACTGAGATATTTGTTTCTAACCCTCAAAATTACCCCCACTCAAAGTAAAATCAATAGCTCTTCTGAAAATTTTAATTTAAGGAAAACAAATATATTATCCAATTATATAGGAAATATGTACATTCTTCTATCTGCAAATAATTAGAAAACAAAGATATGTTTTTTAAATATGCTATACAAAGAGCTTCAAGAAAAAAGGTAAATTTGTTTTTCCAGGGCACCTGGGTGGCTCAGGGGGTTGAAGCCTCTACCTTCAGCTCAGGTCATGATCTTGGGGTCCTAGGATTGAGGACTACATCTGCTCTCTACTCGGCAGGGAGCCTGCTTCCTCCTCTCTCTCTGCCTACCTCTCTGCCTACTTGTGTTCTCTCTCTCTCTGTCGAATCTTTAAAAAATTGTTTTTCCACTTAGGTAAAAAGAAAATTAAAATTCAAAAACTATAATGAAAAATATCATAATTAGAAGAAGTCAAGAAGTCATAGTTAGAAAATAATCACCTTTTTTCTTGCAATTCTGTCTGCTTGTCTGGTTGAATCCACCATCAGATGATATAACTAGTCTCATCCAGATGGGCTAATAGAGTGTGACCAGGTTATATGTACAGAGAGAAGTGGGAGGGCTTACTATGCCTTGAGTGGATGAAAGTTTTCTGTCAATAAATCCCCTCTGAGACTATTAAGAAGAATGCAATTTTAAGAGCTAAAGAAGCTAATATCTAACCCTATTGCATTGTGCTGTTTTTTACTAATATTTTTATTGTATATTTTCCAATGAATTTTTTTATAATAATTTATTTTTTTCATTGTTCCAAGATTCACTGTTTATGCACCACACCCCATGCTCCATGCAATGCATTCCCTCCTTAATACCCACCACCAGGATCCCCCAGGTCCCCATCCATTTCCTTCTAAAACCCTAAGTTTGTTTCTCAGAGTCCAAAGTCTCCCATACTTCATCTCCCTCTCTGATTAACCCAGTTCACATTTCCTTTTCTTCTCCTAATGTCCCCCATGTTACTCCTTAGGCTCCACAAGTGAAACCATATGATCCTTGACTTTCTCTGCTTGAAACCATATGATACTTGACTTTCTCTGCTTGGCTTCTTTTACTCAGCATAATCTTCTTAAATCCCATTCATGTTGCTACAAAAGTTGGGTATTCATCCTTTCTTATTAAAGTATAATATTCCATTGTATATATGGACCATATCTTCTTTATCCATTCCTCGGTTGAAGGGACCTTGCTGCTTTCCACAGTTTGGCAATCGTGGCCACTGTTACTATGAATATTGGGGTACATATGGCCCTTATTTTCACTACATCTTTGGGGTAAATATCAAGTAGTGCAATTGCAGGGTCATAGGGTAGCTCTGTTTTTAATATATTCTTAAAATTTCTTATTCATCTCAATATGTATCAAAATTTTTTTTCATTTTTTTTGTTACTTAAATTTTTTTTCCAGTGTTCCAAGATTCATTCCCCATTCCCCACACCCAGTGCTCCATGCTTTAGGTGTCCCCAGTACCCACCACCAGGCTCTCCCATCCCTCTACCCCCCTCCCTCCAAGTCCCTCAGTTTGTCTCTGTGTCCAAAGTCTCTGTCGTTTCATTTCCCTCCCTGGATTACCCTAGTTCCCATTTACTTTCCTTCTCCCACTGTCCTCCAGGTTACCTCTCATGCACTGTGAGTAAGTGAAACCATGTGATACTTGACTTTCTCTACTTGGCTTATTGATATGTATCAAAATTTTAACCAAGAGTAACAATATTCACACATCACATCACTAATGAATTTTTGGCTATGACATATATGAATCAGTTTTTTTAAAAAGATTTTAATTATTTGAAAGAGAGAAACACAGCTGAAGAGGGAACACAAGCAAGGGGAATGTGAGAGGGAGAAGCAGGCTTCCTGCAGAGCAGGAATCCTGATGCAGGATCAATCCAGGGACTCCAGGATCATGACCTGAGCTGAAGGCAGACACAACGACTGAGCCACCCAGGTGCCTGTATGAGTCAATTTTTTATGTAACTTTTTCATTTTACAAAACACATATTTCATGTATATCTTTTTCTTATTTTAAGTTTAAAGTAATTATTTGAAATATATATTTTTTCCTTTTATTTTTAACTGATGTACAATCTGAAATTCATAGTTTAATAAATTTTTCAAAGATAATACTATTAATTAGTACTATGGTTTAAACTAAAATTGAGATAATCTTCACATTTTTTTTATCTAGATCCCAATTCATTAGATTGCTGATCCTATACTTTCTGCTGCTATTCACATGGAATCTACATTACTTCAATATTACATTTATTTATTATTACAAATTTTTCTATTTTTTATTTTTAACAAATCTTATAAGTGGAATGAGTCACAGGAATAAAAAGCAGAACATAAGAGAAACTGTCAATACTGTGGTGTACGGGAAGCTTGTGGCAAACACAGCATAATATATAAACTTCTCAAGTCACTAAGTTGTACATCTGAAAAGGATGTATCATTGTGTGTCAACTATATTCAATTTATTTGAGGGTTCCCTTTGTGTTTCTTTTTTTCTTTTACATGTTTAGGACATCCTTAGTTTTTGATGTAATGTTCAACATGGCAGGATACAAAATCAATACACAGAAATCAGTTACATTTCTATACACAACAGCATAACTGAAGAAACAGAAATTAAGGAATCAATTCCATTTACAATAGAAACAAGAACCATAAGACACATAGGAATAAACCTAACCAAAGAGGTTAAGACCCATACTCTAAAGAACACTGATGAAAGAAATTGATGAAGACACACAAAAAATGGAAAAACATTCCATGCTCATGGATTGGAAGAATAAACATTAAAATGTCTATGCTACCTAAATCAATTTACACTTTCAAAGAAATTTCTATCAAATATCATTTACACTTTTCACAAATATGGAGCAAACAATCCTAAAATTTTTATGGAACCAAAAGAGACCCTGAATCACCAGAAGATGGTTGAAAAATAAAACCAAAGCTGGGGGCATCACAATGCCTGACTTCAAGCTATATTACAAAGCTGTGATCACCAAGACAGCATAGTACTGGCATAAAAAAACAGACACATAAATCAATGAAGCAGAATAGAGAATCCAGAGATGGACCCTCAACTCAATGGCCAACTAATATTCAGCAAAGTAGGAAAGAATATCCAATGAAAAAGACAGTGTGTTCAATAAATGGTCCTGGGAAAATTGGACAGCCTCATGAATAAGAATGGAACTAGACCCTACACAAAGATAAACTCAAAATGGATAAGGGACCTCAATATGAAATAGGAATCCATCAAAATCCTAAAGAAAACCATCGGTAGTAACCTCTTTGACACTGGACACAGCAACTTCTTTCAAGACATGTCTAAAGGGCAAGGGAAACAAACGCAAAAATGAACTTTTGGAACTTCATCAAGATAAAAAGCTTTTGCACAGCAAAAGAAACAGTGGTGAACAAAGGTAAGAGGCAACCCATGAAACGGGAGAAAATATTTGCAAATGACATTTTGGGTAAATGGCTATAAAGAAGTTATCAAACTCAACACCCAAAAAACAAATAATCCAGCCAAGAAATGGACAGAAGACATTAACAGACACTTCTACACAGCAGAGATACAAATGACTACAATACATATGAGAAAGTGTCTAGGCATCAGGGAAATTCAAATGTCTAGGCATCACTAAGCATCAGGGAAATTCAAATTAAAACCACAATGAGATACCACCTTACAGTCAGAATGGGAAACATTAAAAAGACAGGAAACAAGTGTTGGCAAGGTTCTAGAGAAGGGGGATCCCTCTTATACTGTTGGTGGGAATGCAAACTGGTACATCTACTCCAGAAAACAGTATAGAGGTTCCTCAAGATGTTAAAAAAGAGCTACCCTTCAATCCAGAAATTGCACTACTAGGTATTTGCACCAAAGATACAGATGTAGTAAAAAGAAGGGGCATATGCACCCCAATTGTCATGACAACAATGTCCACAGTAGCCAAATTATGGAAAGAACCAGAATGCCCTCCAACAGATGAATGGATAAAGCAGTTCATATGTACAATGGAATATTACTTAACCATCAGAAAGGATGAATACCTACCGTTTGCATCAACATGGATGGAACTGGAAGGGATTATGCTAAGTGAAATAAGCCAAGCAGGACAAGTACCACATGGTTTCAATCATATGTGAAACATAAGGAATAGAGCAGGAGACCACAGGGGAAGGGAAGGAAAACTGGAAAGGAAGAAATAAGAGAGGGAGACAAACCTTGAGAGACTCTGGGATGCATGAAACAAACTGAGAGTTGCAGAGAAGGAATGAATGGATGGGATGGTAGGGGATGGGTGATCCACTTGAGGAGGACAAGTGTTGGGATGAGCACTGGGTGTTTTAGGCAAATAATGAATTGTTGAACACTCTAACAAAAACTTATGATGTCCTGTATGTTGGCTAACTTCACATAATGAAAATAAAGTAATAATAATAATAATAATAATAATAATAAAGCCAAAAAGATGACTCATTGTTTTAGAATATTTAAAAAACTTTCTGTGTTAAGATACATTAAAAATTTAAGTCATGTTTCATAGTAATTTGGTTCTACTTCACACTATGTTTATTTTCATTATATGTTGTCTTCCATTTCTAAGGTGTTGCAAAAGGAAACATCAAATGTGTTTATGATATAGTTCAGAAAACAAAAGTTTTTCTGAAGACCTTTTGTATCAGAAGAATAGGTGATACACTATCGTTATCAGTTATTTTTGAAAGTTAAAGAGGGCATATATCCTATTAATTCAGTTTGAAGTAAAAATATTGGAAATTTGTTTTCTAATTTACAATCCCAAACACTGAAAGGTCCTTATTTTACAGTCATACAATAATTCAGTGTGTCTCAAAGTGAAATGGAATCTATATGTTTGAAACAAACTGATAATTCTCAATTTGAGGAATTTGAACACAGTCAATTGAAAAATACTTTACATACAACCATGTCTGTGATTTTATGGTACAAATCCAAAAGGGTTACATTTACCCCAAATATCTTTCCTATAGTGCCTTCTGATGTTAAAGCATGGTTAATTCCATTCAGATTAATATTATTTTGTTCACCATTATTACTTACATGGACTTCTTGTCTTCAGGCTTGTACTTTCCAATTGATGAGAACTGATTTAACATTTATTTCTTTTTTTAAAAGATTCTATTTTTTTATTTGATAGGGAGAAACACAGCTAGAAAGGGAACACAAGCAGGGGGAGTGAAAGAGGGATAATCAGGCCTCCCATCAAGCAGGGAACCCCATATCAGGCTCAATCCTGGGACCCTGGAATCATGGACCTGAGCCTAAGGCAGACGGTTAACAACTGAGCCACCCAGGCATCCCTATTTTATAGTTTATTGAAAAGCAGTTTCCATATTCAACAATTTCTTCAGAGCTCCCATGACATCCTTATTCCTGAAACTATAGATTAAAGGGTTTAACACAGGAGTGAGTATAGTATAAAAGACAGATACAATCATGTCTTTCTCAGGGGTGTGATAGGAGTTGGGGAGCATGTAGGTGTAGACGGCAGCCCCATAGAAGAGGATGACCACAGTCATATGGGAAGAACAAGTGATAAAGGCCTTCTTACGGCCCTCTGCTGAGTTCATCCTGTGAATGGTGAGGAGAATGAAAGAATAGGAGCTTGAAATGACTGTCACAGGAATGAGGAGCATGAGGACACAGCACAGATACATGAGTGTCTCATAGAGAGAGGTGTCTGAGCAGGAGAGCTTCATTACAGCAGGGACTTCACAGAAGAAATGATGGATCTCCCGGGATCTGCAGAAAGGGAACATCATAGTGATGGGAGTGAGCATGAATCCATCCACAGATCCCATAAACCAGCAGCCAGATGCCAGGAGAAAGCATACTTTATGGCTCATGAGGACAGGGTAACGAAGTGGGTAACAGATGGCCACATAGCGGTCATAGGCCATGGCAGCTAGAAAAAAAAATTCTGAACCTGCTAGTGTCACATAGAGGAACATTTGTATTCCACACTCAGAGGCTGAGATCTTATTTATACCCATGACCTGGCCTATGAGCATCTTGGGCACAGTGACAGAAATGTACATTACATCCATGAGAGACAACTGGCTGATGAAAAAGTACATGGGGCTGTGGAGATGGGCATCAACATGTATCAGAAGAATCAGGACTCCATTTCCAGTTAAAGCCAACAAGAACACTACAAAAATGACCACACACAGGAGAACTGGGTGATTTGATTGACTGAAGATTCCCACCAGAATGAAATCAGACTGTCCAGTGTAATTGGCCACCCAGTTCATGTTTTTCATGTTTCGCTTATACCATTGAAGGTATTTGGGGATTAATGGTCGTTCATGAGATTCTTCCACCTGAAATGGATAAATAAATATTTATTGACAGCTTGTATGTGAGTATGTGTTTATTTATGCCAACCTCATTGTGTTAATCAGAGAAAGTTTCATGGTGTGCTGAAATGAGGATGAATAATTATTTGTAATTTAGAATTTAGTAGAAAGTAAGGAGTTAAGAACTGTGGGTAAAAATATTTAGCATCTTCTACTGAATTTGCTGTAGTTCAAGTGATATGGTATCCTAATGATAGATATTGGCATATATCAGCATATACTGGACATTTGCAGAGATGATAAGTTAAACACAAAAAGTGAATTATTCAAAGAAAAGATAAACTCTATTTTTAGGAATTTTGTTATACAAATATAATTTATCTCTCTACTTTTAGAACCCAAATGGAATCTTACAAAATTCTAGAATGCATATTTTATGTAAGAAGGATTTAAAAAGTAACACAATTTGGGGAAAATCTAAAGTGAATTTTTAATTCTGATTCCCTCATAGAATTAGGGCTTCTCAGTGAGGCTATACTGGATGGAGTGAGCCATATATTCCTAGGAGCAGTTCAGGATCCTTACACATTACTGACCCTTTAGAGACCTGAGTGATATGGGGCAGGGATCTCAGAATCTTATCTAACCACAGTTATAAATCTAGATTTTCCCTCTACCCCACTATTCTGTTGTTCACTCTACATAAAGTCAGGATAAAGTAATAATCTTTGACATCAGGTATGGTTAGGATTAAGTAAGATAAAATAATGAAAGTGTTTAGAACATTACCAATTATGGAATAAGCACACATACTGTTATTTTAAAGAGTTAATACCTACAGTATTATATTTGCAGATTCCATGTAAGAAATGGCTACTACTACTATTGTCTTATTATGTGAGATACTTCGATTTACCAATTTCAGCATCTGTCCATAAGTTTAAGTTTTGAATTTGATACTTTCTATAGTTCCAAACACTTGTATATATGTATATATATGTACCTACTAATTGACATGAATATATATAAAATTAAACAAATACAAAATGGATATATAAATAAAATATAAAAACAAATATAAATATTTATTATTTTAACCCTGGTTCAGATCTCTGTGGAGAATCTCATCTTCTTTCTGCCTAGTACATACTTCTCCAAGTTGAAATTAATCTCTTAATAAACTCTAAGTGTGAAGGAGAAACCTGGATTTAGATGGTCACTGCTATTTAGTGGACAAAACTTTCTTTACCCAAATACCATCTGTTTTATGCAGATAATAATTAATTTGTCATGGAAACTAATACCTGTAGAGAAAAACTGCACACCTTTGAGATGTCACTGACTGAAACTCACTGTTGAATCCTCTATCTTGCTGCTGATAGTCTGAGTCTCTGTTAGACTGAAAAAAATCAAAGTGAAATTAAGTTAAGGAGGTAACAATTACCTACTCTGGGACAAATGTTATATAATGTGATTTAAACTACAATTTAAAAATAGATACAGTGTGCCTGCATGGCTCAGTGGGTTAAAGCCTCTGCCCTCAGCTCAGGTCATGATCTTAGGGTCCTGGGATTAAAGCCTGCATTGGGCTCTCTGCTCAACAGGGAGTCTTATTCCTCCTCTCTCTCTGCCTGCCTCTCTTCCCACTTATGATCTCTCTCTCTCTCTGTCAAGTAAATAAATAAATAAATAAAATCTTAAAAATAGATACAAAATAAATAAGAAAGTGATAAAAATAAAATGGATAGGACTGGAGAAGATTATGCTGAATGAAATAAGTCAAGCAGAGAAAGTCAATTATCATATGGTTTCATTTACTTTGGGAACATAAGGAATAGCATGGAGGACATTATAAGAAGGAAGGGAAAAAGGAAGGGGGGCGAAATCGGAGGGGGAGAGGAACCATGAGAGACTGTGGACTCCAGGAAACAAACTGAGGGTTTCAGAGGGGAAGGGGGGGAGATGGATTGATCTGGTGATGGGTATTGAGGAGGGAACATATTACATGAAGCATTGGGTGTTATATGTAAACAATGAATCTTGGAACACTATATCAGAAATTAATAACTTACTGTATGGTAACTAACAACATAAAAAAGAAGAAGAAGAAAAAATAAACAGATACAAAATAACTCTGGCCAGTATGAAAACAATTACCAATAGCTTCTTCCACATTACTGTTTATGGAGATTAACCTTTATAACTTTTCAAAATTTCTGACATATTAAATGTTACATTTAAAGAGCTCTTGCCGGGTCAGCACAAAATTCAAAATATTGAAAATTTTGAAACTGTTTGCTGAGTGGATAGAGGGAGATGAGGGTGATTGGTGGTGTTGGGATCATCCCTGATGCATTTTAATACATAGGGATGACTGTGATCAAGCCATGCTGAACAGCCCAACAAAGACACCAGACAGACAAGTCTATGCTGTCAGTATCATACAAGGCCACTAGCCTCCAAGTTTATGCTTATGTTTCTTTATAAAATTGCTTGATATCAATGTAAACAGCTTTTTGCATAATTAATAATGATGGCAGAACAATATTGAGTCTGTATTTGAAGCATCAAGGCAAATATTTAATGCTGCACCACATTTAATCTTCTCCAAGAATCAATGACATACTTATTTTCTCTTTTTACAGATTAAAGAAATTCAAGTTCTTGTGGTAATTTCCTAATATCACAAACTAATCTGAGGGAGAACTCTACCTCAGCATGAGTAAGACCAACATTCTCCAACTCTGTCTTATATTGGTTAGGGACATAGTCCTCTCTCTACAGTTTACAATTTTGATTTTATGTCACACATTTTATATTTAAACAAAGAAACAAATTTGATTTAGACATTTATTTCAGTGTTTAAACTACCCAAAAAAACCCTCCTCAAGTTAAATATAGTCACTCTTCCTCTGCAAAATCTCAGCCTCACAAATACAAACCCATTTTCCAATAATATAGAAATAATATTAACTATTTTATTCCATCTGTAATTGGAAATTGGGTGTCCACTTCTAAATATGTAAAAGCAAATATGAATTATATGAAGAGTTTCAAAGGGAATGGTGCATTTCCTTTTCTCAATAAAAATAGATGAGAGGCAAAATAATTGCAGAAATAGTGTCAAGAACTAATAGCATGGTCAGAAGCAGATCAAGTCAAGAAAAAATAATTACCTTTTGTTTGTCCACTTTTATCTACTTGTCTGGTTGAATCCATCATCAAATGATACTTAAACTTTCATCCAGATGGGTTAATGAAGTGTGACCATGGTAAAGTTTATATAAGAGAAGTGAAAAATGGTATCATTCCTGGTTTTAAAATGACTTTTAGAGGAGAAGATAAGGTGTGTCTCTTGATAAATCCCCTTGAGATTTTAAGAAGCATGCAGTGAAAGCAGCTAAAAAAAGCTAATCAGTATTTTAGTTGCACTATTCTGATTTTCTCCTCATGCTTTAAATTAATCTCCTTTTATCATTAAATATACTATGCATCAAAATCCTTTTTAAAATATTTTATCCATTTATTTGAGAGAGAAAAAGGGAGATCACAGAGGGAGAGTGAAAGGGAGAATCAGATTCCCCATTGAGCAGAGAGTCCAATGCAAGGCTTGATTCCAGCACCCTTAGATCATGATCTTAGTTGAAAACAGACATCTAACTAACTGAGCCACTTAGGTGCCCCAATATGTATCAAAATATTAACTAATATTTAAAATAATCTCAAATATCACCATTGCTGATTATTTTCTGTGAAATGAATTAATTTTTGTAGACTTTTTGTTTTATAAAATGTATTTTTTTAAAGATTTTATTTGGGGCGCCTGGGTGGCTCAGTTGGTTGGGCGACTGCCTTCAGCTGAGGTCATGATTCTGGATTTATTTGACAGAGAGAAACACGGCCAGAGAGGGAACACAAGCAGAGAGAGTGAGAGAGGGAGAAGGAGGCATCCCTCCAAGCTGGGAGCCTGATGTGGGGCTTGATCATGGGTCTCCAGAATCATGACCCAAGCCGAAGGCAGTCGCCCAACCAACTGAGCCACCCGGGCGCCCCTGAAATGTATTTTTACATATGTAATATAAGTATGTATATACGATATGTATGTATATATTTTATATATGTGTATATGTGTGACATATATGTGTAAGTCCTTTAATCCTCAAAAATTGGTGAAATATTTTTTCTTTTATTCTCATTTTTTACAGATAGAGAATCTGACTCTGTGAGATCAATTACTGTTGTGAAGATTAAAACTGAGGGTGCTTTTCCTTCACATCTTTTTTCCAACACTCTTCATGAGCTTCTTGGTTGTACTTTTTTCTTTCAGTAACTTACAACTTATGCTACCTTAATGTGCAATTAATTTTTTGTTTTCCATTTTTATCTTGATATATATATAAAAATATATATGTATATATATCATAAAATATATAATCTCAACCATTTTTTAAGCATACAGTTTGATGTCATTGAAATACATTCATTTTGTTGTGCAGCCATAAACATCTCCAGAACTTTTTTGACTCATAAATTTTCAATTCAGTACCAATTAAAAAATAATGCCTCATTCCTCCTTTGCTCCATCCCCTTGCAATCATATCTTATATATTTATGATTTTGAGTACTCTAATTGCTTAGTATAAGTGAAATCACACAGGATTTGTATTTTTGTGACCAGCTCATTTCACTTAGCATTATGTTGTCAAAGTTCATCCATGCTTCAGCATATTACAGAAATTCCTTCATTTTAAGGTTAATTTTCCATTGTATGTACACACATATTGTTTATCCATTTATCTATCAATGGATATTTGCATTATATCCATGTTTTAGCTATTATATCTAATGTTGCTATAAATCTAAGTATGTAACATCTCTTCAAGACTCTGCTTTCAATACTTTATGGAATGTAGCATCATACTGTTATTCCATGATTAATTTGGTGGGAACTCCTATAATCTGTTCCAAAACAACTCTACCATTTTGCATTCCCACCAATAGTGAAGAGGGTTCTGGTTTCTCCACATCCCTGTTACACATTTTCTGTGCCATTGATAGTAGCCATTCTAATGGGTTAGGAGTTTTGCCTAATTTAATTTCAGTCTGTTTCTCCTAAAGACTAGTGATTTGAGCACTTTTTTATTGTTACTTAATTTTTTTCCAGTGTCCCAAGATTCATTCCCCATTCCCCACACCTAGTGCTCCACGCTTTAGGTGTCCCCAGTACCCACCACCAGGCTCTCCCATACCTCCATCCCTCTCTTTCCAAGTCCCTCAGTTTGTTTCTGTGTCCAAAGTCTCTGTTGTTTGGTTTCTCTCTTTGGATTACCCTAGTTCCCATTTACTTTCCTTCTCCCACTGTCCGCCAGGTTACCCCTCATGCACCACAAGTAAGTGAGACCATGCGATACTTGACTTTCTCTACTTGGCTTATTTCACTCAGCATAATCTCTTCCAGTCCAGTCCATGTTGCTACAAAAGTTGGATATTCATCCTTTCTGATGGAGACATAGTATTGCATTGTATATATGTACCACATCTTCTTGATCCATTCATCTGGTGATGGGCACCTTGGCTCTTTCCACAGTTTGGCAATTGTGGCCATTGCTGCGATGAACATTGGGGTACATAAGGCCTTTCTTTTCACTACATCTGTATATTTGGGGTAAATGCCCAGTAGTGCAATTGCAGGGTCATAGGGTAGCTCTATTTTCAATTTTTTAAGGAATATCCACACTGTTTTCCAAAGCAGCTGCACCAGTTTACATTCCCACCAACAGTGTAAGAGGGTTCCCCTTTCTCCGCAGCCTCTCCAACACTTGTTGTTTCCTGTCTTGTTAATTTTGGCCATTCTGACTGGTGTAAGGTGGTATCTTAGAGTGGTTTTGATTTGAATTTCCCTGATAGCTAGTGACGCTGAACATTTTTT